>JAPZAG010000257.1:0-13000 GCA_027475135.1 Bactrocera correcta | reverse complement strand
AAGTTAATTAGCCCTCTTTATCTTACTGAAGTCTACAAACGCCATAACGGCATAACGGCAAAGCATTTAGAAGAATTACGTAATCTTAAATTTAGGTATAAAGTCGATTTTCTTGTACATACTGATTTAGTAATCGATATCGAAATGCATAAAGTCACTAGTGTAACATATCTAAGTTAATAAACCTTCTTAAACGAACTGACCTTAACATAAAGCCATAACGGCATAACGACATTGCATTTAGAAGAATTCCGTAATCTTATATTTAGGTAGAAAGTCGATTTTCTTGTATATATGCATTAAGCAATCGATTTCGAAATTCTTCAAGCAACTAGTGTAACATATCTAAGTTAATAAACCTTCTTTAACGAACTGAAGTTAACATAATTCCATAACGGCATAACGGCAGTGCATTTGGAAGAATTCTGTAATCTTATATTTAGGTATAAATTCGATTTTCTTGTATATACACATTTAGCAATCGATATCGAAATAATTCAAATCATTAGTTTAACATATTTAAGTTAATAAACCTTCTTTAACTTACTGAAGTTGGCATAAGCCAAGGCGGCATAACGGCAGTGCATTTAGAAGAATTCCGTAATCTTATATTTAGTTATAAAGTCGATTTTCTTGTATATACACATTTAGCAATCGATATCGAAATGCCTCAAATCATTAGTTTAATATATTTAAGTTAATTAACCCCCTTTATCTTACTGAAGCCTACAAACGCCTTAACGGCATAACGGCAATGCATGTAGAAGATTTCCGTTATCATATATTTAGGTATAAAGTCGATTTTCTTGTATATACACATTTAGCAATCGATATCGAAATAATTCAAATCATTAGTTTAACATATTTAAGTTAATAAACCTTCTTTAACATATTGAAGTTGATATAAAGCCATGGCGGCATAACGACAGTACATTTGGAAGAATTCCGTAATCTTATATTTAGGTATAAAGTCGATTTTCTTGTATATATGCATTACGCAATCGATTTCGAAATGCTTCTAATAACTGGTGTAACATACCTAAGTTAATAAACATTCTTTAACGAACTGAAGTTAACATAAAGCCATAACGGCATAACGGCAGTGCATTTAGAAGAATTCCGTAATCTTATATTTAGGTAGAAAGTCGATTTTCTTGTATATATGCATTAAGCAATCGATTTCGAAATGCTTCAAATGACTAGTGTAACATATCTAAGTTAACAAACCTTTTTAAACGAGCTAAAGTTGACATAAAGCCATAACGGAATAACGGCAGTGCATTTGGAAGAATTCCGTAATCTTATATTTAGGTATAAAGTCGATTTTGTTGTGTATACACATTTAGCAATCGATATCGAAATGCCTCAAATCATTAGTTTAACATATTTAGGTTAATTAACCCCCTTTATCTTACTGAAGTCTACAAACGCCTTAACGGCATAACGGCAAAGCATTTAGAAGAATTACGTAAACCTATATTTAGGTATAAAGTCGATTTTCTTGTATATACTCATTTAGCAATCGATATCGAAATGCTTCAAATCAGTAGTTTAACATATTTAAGCTAATTAACCCTCTTTATCGTACTAAAGTCTACAAAAGCCTTATCGGCGTAACGGCAGTGCATTTGGAAGAATTCCGTAATCTCATATTTAGGTATAAAGTCGATTTTCTTGTATATACACATTTAGCAATCGATATCGAAATGCCTCAAATCATTAGTTTAACATATTTAAGCTAATTAACCCTCTTTATCGTACTAAAGTCTACAAAAGCCTTATCGGCGTAACGGCAGTGCATTTAGAAGAATTCCGTAATCTTATATTTAGGTAGAAAGTCGATTTTCTTGTATATATGCATTAAGCAATCGATTGCTCGATCGATGCTTCAAATGACTAGTGTAACATATCTAAGTTAATAAACCTTTTTAAACGAACTAAAGTTGACATAAAGCCATAACGGCAAAACGGCAGTGCATTTGGAAGAATTCCGTAATCTTATATTTAGGTATAAAGTCGATTTTGTTGTGTATACACATTTAGCAATCGATATCGAAATGCCTCAAATCATTAGTTTAACATATTTAAGTTAATTAACCCCCTTTATGTTACTGAAGTCTACAAACGCCTTAACGGCATAACGGCAGTGCACGTAGAAGAATTCCGTTATCATATACTTAGGTATAAAGTCGATTTTCTTGTACATACACATTTAGCAATCGATATCGATATCGAAATGCCTCAAATCATTAGTTTAACATATTTAAGTTAATTAACCTTCTTTAACATATTGAAGTTGATATAAAGCCATGGCGGCATAACGACAGTACATTTGGAAGAATTTCGTAATCTTATATTTAGGTATAAAGTCGATTTTCTTGTATATGTGCATTAAGCAATCGATTTCGAAATGCTTCAAATCATTAGTTTAACATATTTAAGTTAATTAGCCCTCTTTATCTTACTAAAGTCTACAAAAGCCTTAACAGCATAACGGCAGTGCATTTGGAAGAATTCCGTAATCCTATATTTAGGTATAAAGTCGATTTTCTTGTATATACTCATTTAGCAATCAATATCGAAATGCTTCAAATCATCAGTTAAACATATTTAAATTAATAAACGTTCTTTAACGAACTGAAGTTGGCATAAATCCATGGCGGCATAAAGGCAGTGCATTTGGGAGAATTTCGTAATCTTATATTAAGGTATAAAGTCGATTTTGTTGTATATACACATTTAGCAATCGATATCGAAATGCTTCAAATCATTAGTTTAACATATTTAAGAAATTTAAACCCCCTCTTTATCTTACTGAAGTCTACAAACGCCTTAACGGCATAACGGCAAAGCATTTAGAAGAATTACGTAATCTTATATTTAGGTATAAAGTCGATTTTCTTGTATATACTCATTTAGCAATCGATATCGAAATGCTTCAAATCAGTAGTTTAACATATTTAAGCTAATTAACCCTCTTTATCGTACTAAAGTCTACAAAAGCCTTATCGGCGTAACGGCAGTGCATTTGGAAGAATTCCGTAATCTCATATTTAGGTATAAAGTCGATTTTCTTGTATATACACATTTAGCAATCGATATCGAAATGCCTCAAATCATTAGTTTAACATATTTAAGCTAATTAACCCTCTTTATCGTACTAAAGTCTACAAAAGCCTTATCGGCGTAACGGCAGTGCATTTAGAAGAATTCCGTAATCTTATATTTAGGTAGAAAGTCGATTTTCTTGTATATATGCATTAAGCAATCGATTTCGAAATGCTTCAAATGACTAGTGTAACATATCTAAGTTAATAAACCTTTTTAAACGAACTAAAGTTGACATAAAGCCATAACGGCAAAACGGCAGTGCATTTGGAAGAATTCCGTAATCTTATATTTAGGTATAAAGTCGATTTTGTTGTGTATACACATTTAGCAATCGATATCGAAATGCCTCAAATCATTAGTTTAACATATTTAAGTTAATTAACCCCCTTTATGTTACTGAAGTCTACAAACGCCTTAACGGCATAACGGCAGTGCATGTAGAAGAATTCCGTTATCATATACTTAGGTATAAAGTCGATTTTCTTGTACATACACATTTAGCAATCGATATCGATATCGAAATGCCTCAAATCATTAGTTTAACATATTTAAGTTAATTAACCTTCTTTAACATATTGAAGTTGATATAAAGCCATGGCGGCATAACGACAGTACATTTGGAAGAATTTCGTAATCTTATATTTAGGTATAAAGTCGATTTTCTTGTATATGTGCATTAAGCAATCGATTTCGAAATGCTTCAAATCATTAGTTTAACATATTTAAGTTAATTAGCCCTCTTTATCTTACTAAAGTCTACAAAAGCCTTAACAGCATAACGGCAGTGCATTTGGAAGAATTCCGTAATCCTATATTTAGGTATAAAGTCGATTTTCTTGTATATACTCATTTAGCAATCAATATCGAAATGCTTCAAATCATCAGTTAAACATATTTAAATTAATAAACGTTCTTTAACGAACTGAAGTTGGCATAAATCCATGGCGGCATAAAGGCAGTGCATTTGGGAGAATTTCGTAATCTTATATTAAGGTATAAAGTCGATTTTGTTGTATATACACATTTAGCAATCGATATCGAAATGCTTCAAATCATTAGTTTAACATATTTAAGCTAATTAACCCTCTTTATCTTACTGAAGTCTACAAAGGGCATAACGGCAAAGCATTTAGAAGAATTACGTAATCTTATATTTAGGTATAAAGTCGATTTTCTTGTATATACGCATTTAGCAATCGATATCGAAATGCTTCAAATCATTAGTTTAACATATTTAAGTTAATTAACCATCTTTATCTTACTGAAGTATACAAACGGCATAACGGCATAACGGCAGTGCATGTAGAAGAATTCCGTTATCATATATTTAGGTATAAAGTCGATTTTCTTGTATATGTGCATTAAGCAATCGATTTCGAAATGCTTCAAATCATTAGTTTAACATATTTAAGCTAATTAACCCTCTTTATCGTACTAAAGTCTACAAAAGCCTTATCGGCATAACGCAGTGCATTTAGAAGAATTCCGTAAGCTTATATTTAGGTATAAAGTCGATTTTGTTATATATACACATTTAGCAATCGATACCGAAATGCCTCAAATCATTAGTTTAACATATTTAAGTTAATTAACCTTCTTTAACATATTGAAGTTGATATAAAGCCATGGCGGCATAACGACAGTACATTTGGAAGAATTCCGTAATCTTATATTTGGGTATAAAGTCGATTTTCTTGTATATACGCATTAAGCAATCGATTTCGAAATGCTTCAAATAACTAGTGTAACATATCTAAGTTAATAAACCTTCTTAAACGAACTAAAGTTAACATAAAGCCATAACGGCATAACGGCAGTGCATTTGGATGAATTCCGTAATCTTATATTTAGGTATAAAGTCGATTTTGTTGTGTATATGCATTAAGCAATCGATTTCGAAAATCTTCAAATCATTAGTTTAACATATTTAAGTTAATAAAGCTTCTTTAACGCACTGAAGTTAACACAAAGCCATCGCGACATAACGGCAGTTCATGTAGAAGAATTCCGTAATCTTATATTTAGGTATAAAGTCGATTTTCTTGTATTGACACATTTAGCAATCGATATCGAAATGCCTCAAATCATTAGTTTAACATATTTAAGTTAAATAACCCTCTTTGTCTTACTGAAGTCTACAAAAGCCTTAGCGGCATAACGGCAGTGCATTCAGAAGAATTACATAATCTTATGTTTAGGTATTAAGTCGATTTTGTTGTATATACACATAAGCAATCGATATCGAAATGCTTCAAATCATTAGTTTAACATATTTAAGCTAATTAACCCTCTTTATCTTAATGAAGTCTACAAAAGCCTTAGCGGCATAACGGCAGTGCATTCAGAAGAATTCCGTTATCATATATTTAGGTATAAAGTCGATTTTCTTGTATATACACATTTAGCAATCGATATCGAAATGCCTCAAATCATTAGTTTAACATATTTAAGTTAATTAACCCTCTTTATCTTACTGAAGTCTACAAACGCCTTAACGGCATAACGGCAAAGCATTAAGAAGAATTACATAATCTTATATTTAGGTATAAAGTCGATTTTGTTGTATATACACATTTAGCAATCGATATCGAAATGCCTCAAATCATTAGTTTAACATATTTAAGTTAATTAACCTTCTTTATCTTACTGAAGTCTACAAACATCTTAGCGGCATATAGGCAAAGCATTTAGAAGAACTACGTAATCTTATATTTAGGTATAGAGTCGATTTTCTTGTATATACACATTTAGCAATCGATATCGAAATGCTTCAAATCATTAGTTTAACATATTTAAGTTAATTAATCCTCCTTATCTTACTGAAGTCTAAAAACGGCTTAACGGCATAACGGCAAAGCATTTAGAAGAATTACGTAATCTTATATTTAGGTATAAAGTCGATTTTGTTGTATATACACATTTAGCAATCGATATCGAAATTCTTCAAACCATTAGTTTAACATATTTAAGCTAATTAACCCTCTTTATCTTACTAAAGTCTACAAAAGCCTTAACGGCGTAACGACAGTGCATTTGGAAGAATTCCGTAATCTTATATTTAGGTATAAAGTCGGTAATCTTGTATATACTCTCTTAGCAATCGATATCGAAATGCTTTATATCATTAGTTTAACATATTTAAGTTAATAAACCTTCTTTAACGAACTGAAGTTGGCATAAATCCATGGCGGCATAACGGCAGTGCATTTAAAATAATTCCGTAATCTTATATTTAGGTATAAAGTCGATTTTCTTGTATATACGCATTTAGCAATCGATATCGAAATGCTTTTATTCATTAGTTTAACATATTTAAGTTAATTAACCTTCTTTATCTTACTGAAGTTTACACAAAGCCATAACGGTATAAGGGTCAGTGCATTTGGGAGAATTTCGTAATCTTATATTTAGGTATAAAGTCGATTTTGTTGTATATACACATTAAGCAATCGATATCGAAATGCCTCAAATCATTAGTTTAACATATTTAAGTTAATTAACCTTCTTTAACATATTGAAGTTGATATAAAGCCTTGGCGGCATAACGACAGTACATTTGGAAGAATTCCTTAATCTTATAGTTAGGTATAAAGTCGATTTTCTTGTATATATGCATTAAGCAATCGATTTCGAAATGCTTCAAATAACTGGTGTAACGTATCTAAGTTAATAAACCTTCTTTAACGAACTGAAGTTAACATAAAGCCATAACGGCATAACGGCAGTGCATTTGGGAGAATTTCGTAATCTTATATTTAGGTATAAAGTCGATTTTGTTATATATACACATTTAGCTATCGATATCGAAATGCCTCAAATCATTAGTTTAACATATTTAAGTTAATTAACCTTCTTTAACATATTGTAGTTGATATAAAGCCATGGTGGCATAACGACAGTACTTTTGGAAGAATTCCGTAATCTTATATTTAGGTATAAAGTCGATTTTCTTGTATATATGCATTAAGCAATCGATTTCGAAATGCTTCAAATAACTGGTGTAACATATCTAAGTTAATAAACCTTCTTTAACGAACTGAAGTTAACATAAAGCCATAACGGCATAACGGCAGTGCATTTAGAAGAATTCCGTAAGCTTATATTTAGGTATAAAGTCGATTTTGTTGTATATACTCATTTAGCAATCGATATCGAAATGCTTCAAATCATTAGTTTAACATATTTAAGTTAATTAACCCTCTTTATCTTACTGAAGTCTACAAACGCCTTAACGGCATAACGGCAAACCATTTAGAAGAATTACGTTATCTTATATAAAGGTATATTTAAGTTAACAAACCTACTATATCTACAAACGCCTTAACGGCATAACGGCAAAGCATTTAGAAGAATTACGTAATCTTATATTTCGGTATAAAGTCGATTTTCTTGTATATACTCATTTAGCAATCGATATCGAAATGCTTCAAATCATTAGTTTAACATATTTAAGTTAATTAACCCTCGTTATCTTACTAAAGTCTGCAAAAGCCTTAACGGCGTAACGGCAGTGCATTTGGAGGGATTCCGTAATCTTATATTTAGGTATAAAGTCGTTTTTCTTGTATATATGCATTAAGCAATCGATTTCAAATTGCTTCAAATAACTGGTGTAACATATCTAAGTTAATAAACCTTCTTTAACGAACTGAAGTTAACAAAAAGCCATAACGGCATAACGGCAGTGCATGTAGAAGAATTCCGTAAGCTTATATTTAGGTCAAAAGTCGATTTTGTTGTATATACACATTTAGCAATCGATACCGAAATGCCTCAAATCATTAGTTTAACATATTTAAGTTAATAAACCTTCTTTTACATATTGAAGTTCATATAAAGCCATGGCGGCATAACGACAGTACATTTGGAAGAATTCCGTAATTTTATATTTAGGTATAAAGTCGATTTTCTTGTATATATGCATTAAACAATCGATTTCGAAATGTTTCTAATAACTGGTGTAACATATCTAAGTTAATAAATTTTTTTTAACGAACTGAAGTTAACATAAAGCCATAACGTCATTAGTTTAACAAGTTAAGTTAATTAACCCTCTTTATCTTACTGAAGTCCACAAACCCCTTTAAACGGCATAATGGCAAAGCATTTAGAAGAATTACGTAATCTTATATTTAGGTAAAAAGTCGATTTTCTTGTATATACTCATTTAGCAATCGATATCGAAATGCTTCAAATCATTATTTTAACATATTTAAGTTAATTAACCCTCTTTATCTTACTGAAGTCTACAAAAGCCTTAACGGCATAACGGCAAAGCATATAGAAGAATTACGTAATCTTATATTTAGTTATAAAGTCGATTTTCTTGTATATACTCATTTAGCAATCGATATCGAAATGCTTCAAATCATTAGTTAAACATATTTAAGTTAATTAACCCTCTTTATTTACTGAAGTCTACAAACGCCATAACGGCATAACGGCAAAGCATTTAGGAGAATTACGTAATCTTATATTTAGGTATAAAGTCGATTTTCTTGTACATACTGATTTAGCAATCGATATCGAAATGCAAAAAGTCACTAGTGTAACATATCTAAGTTAATAAACCTTCTTAAACGAACTGACGTTAACATAAAGCCATAACGGCATAACGACATTGCATTTAGAAGAATTCCGTATTCTTATATTTAGGTAGAAATTCGATTTTCTTGTATATATGCATTAAGCAATCGATTTCGAAATTCTTCAAGTAACTAGTGTAACATATTAAGTTAAAAAACCCTTTCTTAAACGAACTGAAGTTAACATAAATCCATAACGGCATAACCGCAGTGCATTTGGAAGAATTCTGTAATCTTATATTTGGGTATAAAGTCGATTTTGTTGTGTATATGCATTTAGCAATCGATTTCAAAAATCTTCAAATCATTAGTTTAACATATTTAAGTTAATAAACCTTCTTTAACAAACTGAAGTTGGCATAAATCCATAACGGCATAATGGCAGTGCATTTAGAAGAATTCCGTAATCTTATATTTAGGTAGAAAGTCGATTTTCTTGTATTATGCTTTAAAGCAATCGATTTCGAAATGCTTCAAATGACTAGTGTAACATATCTAAGTTAAAAAACCCTTTTTTAAACGAACTAAAGTTGACATAAAGCCATAACGGCATAACGGCAGTGCATTTGGAAGAATTCCGTAATCTTATATTTAGGTATAAAGTCGTTTTTGTTGTGTATACACATTTAGCAATCGATATCGAAATGCCTCAAATCATTAGTTTAACATATTTAGGTTAATTAACCCCCTTTATCTTACTGAAGTCTACAAACGCCTTAACGGCATAACGGCAAAGCATTTAGAAGAATTACGTAATCTTATATTTAGGTATAAAGTCGATTTTGTTGTATATACGCATTTAGCAATCGATATCAAAATGCTTCAAATCATTAGTTTAACAAGTTAAGTTAATTAACCCTCTTTATCTTACTGAAGTCCACAAACCCCTTTAACGGCATAATGGCAAAGCATTTAGAAGAATTACGTAATCTTATATTTAGGTATAAAGTCGATTTTCTTGTATATACTCATTTAGCAATCGATATCGAAATGCTTCAAATAACTGGTTTAACTATTTAATTTAATAAACCTTCTTTACCTAACTGAAGTTAACATAAAACCATAACGGTATAACGGCAGTGCATTTGGAAGAATTCCGTAGTCTGATATTTAGGTATTAAGTCGATTTTCTTGTATATTCACATTTAGCAATCGATATCGAGATGCCTCAAATCATTAGTTTAACATATTTAAGTTAATTAACCCTCTTTATCTTACTGAAGTCTACAAACGCCTTAACGGCATAATGGCAGTGCATGTAGAAGAATTCCGTTATCATATATTTAGGTATAAAATCGATTTTCTTGTACATACACATTTAGCAATCGATATCGAAATGCTTCAAATCATTAGTTTAACATATTTAAGCTAATTAACCCTCTTTATCTTACTTAAGTCTACAAAAGCCTTAACTGCGTAACGGCAGTTCATTTGGAAGAATTCCGTAATCTTATATTTAGTTATAAAGTCGCTTTTCTTGTATATATACATTAAGCAATCGATTTCGAAATGCTTCAAATAACTGGTGTAACACAACTAAGTTAATAAACCTTCTTTAACGAACTGAAGTTAACATAAAGCCATAACGGCATAACGGCAGTGCATTTAGAAGAATTCCGTAAGCTTATGTTTAGGTATAAAGTCGATTTTGTTGTAAATACACATTTAGCAATCGATATGGAAAGCCTCAGATCATTAGTTTAACATATTTAAGTAAATTTACCTTCTTTAACATATTGAAGTTCATATAAAGCCATGGCGGCATAACGACAGTACATTTGGAAAAATTCCGTGATCTTACATTTAGGTATAAAGTCGATTTTCTTGTATATATGCGATAAGCAATCGATTTTGAAATGCCTTTAATAACTGGTGTAACATATTTAAGTTAATAATCTTGTATATACTCTTTTAGCAATCGATATCGAAATGCTTTAAATGATTAGTTTAACATATTTAAGTTAATAAACCTTCTTTAACGAACTGAAGTTGGCATAAATCCATGGCGGCATAACGGCAGTGCATTTAAAATAATTCCGTAATCTTATATTTAGGTATAAAGTCGATTTTCTTGTATATACGCATTTAGCAATCGATATCGAAATGCTTTTAATCATTAGTTTAACATATTTAAGTTAATTAACCTTCTTTATCTTACTGAAGTTTACACAAAGCCATAACGGTATAACGGCAGTGCATTTGGGAGAATTTCGTAATTTTATATTTAGGTATAAAGTCGATTTTGTTGTATATACACATTTAGCTATCGATATCGAAATGCCTCAAATCATTAGTTTAACATATTTAAGTTAATTAACCTTCTTTAACATATTGAAGTTGATATAAAGCCATGGTGGCATAACGACAGTACTTTTGGAAGAATATCGTAAGCTTATATTTAGGTATAAAGTCGATTTTGTTGTATATACTCATTTAGCAATCGATATCGAAAAGCTTCAAATCATTAGTTTAACATATTTAAGTTAATTAATCCTTTTTATCTTACTGAAGTCTACAAACGCCTTAACGGCATAACGGCAAAGCATTTAGAAGAATTACGTTATCTTATATAAAAGTATATTTAAGTTGACAAACCTACTATATCTACAAACGCCTTAACGGCATAACGGCAAAGCATTTAGAAGAATTACGTAATCTTATATTTCGGTATAAAGTCGATTTTCTTGTATATACTCATTTAGCAATCGATATCGAAATGCTTCAAATCATTAGTTTAACATATTTAAGTTAATTAACCCTCGTTATCTTACTGAAGTCTACAAAAGCCTTAACGGCGTAACGGCAGTGCATTTGGAAGGATTCCGTAATCTTATATTTAGGTATAAAGTCGATTTTCTTGTATATATGCATTAAGCAATCGATTTCAAAATGCTTCAAATAACTGGTGTAACATATCTAAGTTAATAAACCTTCTTTAACGAACTGAAGTTAACAAAAAGCCATAACGGCATAACGGCAGTGCATTTAGAAGAATTCCGTAAGCTTATATTTAGGTATAAAGTCGATTTTGTTGTATATACACATTTAGCAATCGATATCGAAATGCCTCAAATCATTAGTTTAACATATTTAAGTTAATAAACCTTCTTTAACATATTGAAGTTCATATAAAGCCATGGCGGCATAACGACAGTACATTTGGAAGAATTCCGTAATCTTATATTTAGGTATAAAGTCGATTTTCTTGTATATATGCATTAAGCAATCGATTTCGAAATGTTTCTAATAACTGGTGTAACCTATCTAAGTTAATAAACCTTTTTTAACGAACTGAAGTTAACATAAAGCCACAACGTCATTAGTTTAACAAGTTAAGTTAATTAACCCTCTTTATCTTACTGAAATCCACAAACGCCTTAACGGCATAATGGCAAAGCATTTAGAAGAATTACGTAATCTTATATTTAGGTATAAAGTCGATTTTCTTGTATATACTCATTTAGCAATCGAAATCGAAATGCTTCAAATCATTATTTTAACATATTTAAGTTAATTAACCCTCTTTATCTTACTGAAGTCTACAAAAACCTTAACGGCATAACGGCAAAGCATGTAGAAGAATTACGTAATCTTATATTTAGTTATAAAGTCGATTTTCTTGTATATACTCATTTATCAATCGATATCGAAATGCTTCAAATCATTAGTTTAACATATTTAAGTTAATTAACCCTCTTTATCTTACTGAAGTCTACAAACGCCATAACGGCATAACGGCAAAGCATTTAGAAGAATTACGTAATCTTATATTTAGGTATAAAGTCGATTTTCTTGTACATACTGATTTAGCAATCGATATCGAAATGCATAAAGTCACTAGTGTAACATATCTAAGTTAATAAACCTTCTTAAACGAACTGACGTTAACATAAAGCCATAACGGCATAACGACATTGCATTTAGAAGAATTCCTTATTCTTATGTTTAGGTAGAAAGTCAAGTAACTAGTGTAACATATCTAAGTTAATAAACCTTCTTAAACGAACTGAAGTTAACATAAATCCATAACGGCATAACGGCAGTGCATTTGGAAGAATTCTGTAATCTTATATTTAGGTATAAAGTCGATTTTGTTGTGTATATGCATTTAGCAATCGATTTCGAAAATCTTCAAATCATTAGTTTAACATCTTTAAGTTAATAAACCTTCTTTAACGAACTGAAGTTGGCATAAATCCATAACGGCATAATGGCAGTGCATTTAGAAGAATTCCGTACGCTTATATTTAGGTAAAAAGTCGTTTTCTTGTATATACTCATTTAGCAATCGATATCGAAATGCC
>JAPZAG010002515.1:0-16516 GCA_027475135.1 Bactrocera correcta | reverse complement strand
ATTGCTATATGTGTATATACAAGAAAATCGACTTTATACCTAAATATAAGATTATGGAATTGCCTTTTGCAGACTTCAGTAAGAAAAAGAGGGTTAAGTAATTTAAAATATGTTTAACTGATGATTTGAAGCATTTCGATATCGATTGCTAAATGTATAAATACAATAAAATCGACTTTGTACCTAAATATTAGATTACGCAATTCTTTTAAATGCACTGCAGTTATACCGTTAAGGCTTTATGTAAACTTCAGTGCGTTAAAGAAGGTTTATTATAAATAACTTGAAAATGTAAAACTAATGATTTGAAGCATTTCGATATAGATTGCTATATGTGTATGTACAACAATATCCACTTTATACCTAAATAAAAGATAACGGAATTCTTCTACATGCACTGCCGTTATGCCGTTAAGGCTTTTGTAGACTTCAGTATGAAAAAGAGGGTTAATTAACTTAAATATGTTAAACTAATATTTTGAAGCATTTCGATATCGATTGCTAAATGAGTATATACAAGAAAATCGACTTTATACCTAAATATAAGATTATGGAATTCTTCTAACTGCAATGCCGTTATGCCGCCATGGCTTCATGTCACCTTCGGTAGGTTAAAGAAGGTAATTTAACTTAAATATGTTAAACTAATGATTTGAAGCATTTCGATATCGATTGCTAAATGTACAAGAAACTTGACTTTATACCTAAACATAGGATAACGGAATTCTTTCAAATGCACTGCCGTTAATCCCCCCTGGCTTTATGTCAACTTCAGTTCGTTAAAGAAGGTTTGTTAATTTAAATATGTTAAACTAATGATTTGAAGCATTCCGATATCGATTGCTAAATATGTAAATACAAGAAAATCGACTTTATACCTTAATATAAGATTACGGAATTCTTCTAAATGCACTGCAGTTATACCGTTAAAGATTTATGTAGACTTCAGTGCGTTAAAGAAGGTTTATTAACTTAAATATGTTAAACTAATGATTTGAAGCATTTCGTTATCGATAGCTAAATGTGTATATACAAGAAAATCAACTTTATACCTAAATATAAGATTACGGAATTCTTCTACATGCACTGCCGTTATACCATCATGGCTATATGCAAACTTCTGATCATTAAAGAAGGTATATTAACTTAAATATGTTAAACTAATGAGTTGAACCATCTCGATATCGACTTTATTCCTAAATATAAGATTACGGAACTCTTCCAAATGCACTGCCGTTATACCGTTATGGCTTTATGTAAACTTCAGTAAGAAAACGAAGGATAATTAACTTAAATATGTTAAACTAATGATTTGAAGCATTTCGATATCGATTACTAAATGTGTATATACAAGAAAATCGACTTTATCCCTAAATATAAGATTACGGAATTGTTCCAAATGTACTGTCGTTATGCCACCATGGCTTTGTATCACCTTCAATACGTTAAAGAAGGTTTATTAATTTAAAATATGTTAAACTAATGATTTGAAGCATTTTGATATCGATTGCTAAATGTGCTAGTACAAGAAACTTGACTGTATACCTAAACATAGGATAACGGAATTCTTCCAAATGCGCTGCCGTTAATCCGCCATGGCTTTATGTCAACTTCAGTTCTTTAAAGAAGGTTTGATAACTTAAATATGTTAAACTAATGATTTGAAGCATTTCGATATCGATTTCTAAATGCATATATACAAGAAAATCGACTTTATGCACTGCAGTTATACTGTTAAGGCTTTATGTAGACTTCAGTGTGTTAAAGAAGGTTTATTATAAATAACTTGAAAATGTAAAACTAATGATTTGAAGCATTTCGATATCGATTGCTAAATGTGTATATACAAGAAAATCGACTTTACATATACCTAAATATAAGATTACGGAATTCTTCCAAATGTACTGTCGTTATGCCCTTAAGGCTTTATGTAGACTTCAGTAAGATAGAGGGGAATAATTAACTTAAATATGTTAAACTTATGATTTGAAGCATTTCGATATCGATTGCTAAATGTATAAATACAATAAAATTGACTTTGTACCTAAATATTAGATTACGCCATTCTTTTAAATGCACTGCAGTTATACCGTTAAGGCTTTATGTAAACTTCAGTGCGTTAAAGAAGGTTTATTATAAATAACTTGAAAATGTAAAACTAATGATTTGAAGCATTTCGACATAGATTGCTATATGTGTATGTACAACAATATCCACTTTATACCTAAATATAAGATAACGGAGTTCTTCTACATGCACTGCCGTTATGCCGTTAACGCTATATGTAGACTTCAGTGCGTTAAAGAAGGTTTATTAACTTAAATATGTTAAACTAATGATTTAAAGCATTTTGATATCGATTGCTAAATGTGTATATACAAGAAAATCGATTTTATACCTAAATATAAGATTACGGAATTCTTCCAATCCTACTGTCATTATGCCGCCATGGCTTTGTATCAACTTCAATACGTTAAAGAAGGTTAATTATTTTAAATATGCTAAACTAATGGTTTGAAGAATTTCGATATCGATTGCTAAATGTGCAAATACAAGAAAATCGACTTTATACCTAAATATAAAATTATAACATTACGGAATTCTTCTAAATGCACTGCCGTTATACCGTTAAGGCTTTATGTAGACTTTAGTAAGCTAAAAAATGTTTATTAATTTAATATGTTAAACAAATGATTTGAAGCATTTCGATATCGACTGCTAAATGTGTAAATACAACAAAATCGACTTTATACCTAAATATAAAATTATAACATTACGGATTTCTTCTAAATGCACTCCCGTTATACCGTTAAGGCTTTATGTAGACCTCATTAAGCTAAAAATTGTTTATTAACTTAATATGTTAAACTAATGATTTGAAGCATTTCGATATCGATAGCTAAATGTGTATATACAAGAAAATCGAGTTTATGCCTAAACATAAGATAACGGAATTCTTCTTCATGCACTGCCGTTATGCCGCCATGGCTTTATGTTAACTTCAGTGCGTTAAAGAAGCTTTATTAACTTAATTATGTTAAACTAATGTTTTGAAACATTTCGATATCGCTTGCTAAATGTGTAGATACAAGAAAATCGAGTTTATGCCTAAACATAAGATAACGGAATTCTTCTACATGCACTGCCGTTATGCCATCATGGCTATATGCAAACTTCTGATCATTAAAGAAGGTATATTACCTTAAATATGTTAAACTAATGAGTTGAACCATCTCGATATCGATTGCTAAATGTGTATACACAAAAAATCGACTTTATTCCTAAATATAAGATTACGGAATTCTTCCAAATGCACTGCCGTTATACCGTTATGGCTTTATGTAAACTTCAGTAAGAAAAAGAAGGATAATTAACTTAAATATGTAAAACTAATTATTTGAAGCATTTCGATATCGATTACTTAATGTGTATATACAACAATATCGACTTTATACCTAAATATAAGATTACGGAATTGTTCCAAATGTACTGTCGTTATGCCGCCATGGCTTTGTATCACCTTCAATACGTTAAAGAAGGTTTATTAACTTAAATATGTTAAACTAATGATTTGAAGCATTTCGATATCGATTGCTAAATGTGCTAGTACAAGAAACTTGACTTTATACCTAAACAGAGGATAACGGAATTCTTCTAAATGCACTGCCGTTAATCCGCCATGGCTTTATGTCAACTTCAGTTCTTTAAAGAAGGTTTGATAACTTAAATATGTTAAACTAATGATTTGAAGCATTTCGATATCGATTTCTAAGTGCATATATACAAGAAAATCGACTTTATACCAAAATATAAGATTACCGAATTCTTCGAAATTACTGTCGTTATGCCGCCATGGCTTTATTTCGCCTTCAATCGTTTAAGATGGTTAATTAACTTAAATATGTTAAACTAATGATTTGAAGCATTTCGATATCGATTGCTAAGTATGTAAATACAAGAAAATCGACTTTATACCTTAATATAAGATTACGGAATTCTTCTAAATGCACTGCAGTTATCCCGTTAAGGCTTTACGTAGACTTTAGTAAGCTAAAAAATGTTTATTAACTTAATATGTTAAACTAATGATTTCAAGCATTTCGATATGGATATCTAAATGTGTATATAAAAAAAAATCGACCTTATACCTAAATATAAGATTACGGAATTCTTCCAAATGCACTGCCGTTATGGCTTTATATCAACTGCAATACGTTAAAGTAGGTTAATTAACTTAAATATGTTAAACTAATGATTTGAAGCATTTCGATATCGATTGCTAAATGTGTATGTACAACAAAATCGACCTTATACCTAAATATAAGATAACGGAATTCATATAAATATACTGCCGTTGTGCCGTTATGGCTTTATGTAAACTTCAGTAAGATAAAGAAGGTTAATTAACTTAAATATGCTAAACCAGTTATTTGAATCATTTCGATAACGATTGCAAAATGTATATGTACAAGAAAATCGACTTTATCCCCAAATATAAGACTACGGAATTCTTACAATCCTACTGTCATTATGCCGCCATGGCTTTGTATCAACTTCAATACGTTAAAGAAGGTCAATTAACTTAAATATGCTAAACCAGTTATTTGAATCTTTTCGATAACGATTGCAAAATATGTATGTACAAGAAAATCGACTTTATGCCTAAATATAAGACTACGGAATTCTTTCAAACGCACTGTCGTTATGCCGTTATGGCTTTATATTAACTTCAGTTTGTTAAAGAAGGTTGATTAACTTAAATATGTTAAACCAGTTATTTGAAGCTTTTCGATATCGATTGCTTAATGCATATATACAAAAAAATCGACTTTATACCTAAATATAAGACTACGGAATTCTTCCAAATGTACTGTCGTTATGCCGCCATGGCTCTTTATCAACTTCAATACGTTAAAGAAGGTTAATTAACTTAAATATGTTAAACTAATGATTTGAAGCATTTCGATATGGATATCGAAATGTGTATATAAAAGAAAATCGACTTTATACCTAAATATAAGATTACGGAATTCTTCCAAATGCACTGCCGTTATGGCTTTATATCAACTGCAATACGTTAAAGAAGGTTAATTATATTAAATATGTTAAACTAGTGATTTGAAGCATTTCGATATCGCTTGCCAAATATGTATATACAAGAAAATCGAATTTATACCTAAATATAAGATAACGGAGTTCTTCTACATGCACTGCCGTTATGCCGTTAACGCTATATGTAGACTTCAGTGCGTTAAAGAAGGTTTATTAACTTAAATATGTTAAACTAATGATTTAAAGCATTTCGATATCGATTGCTAAATGTGTATATACAAGAAAATCGACTTTATACCTAAATATAAGATTACGGAATTCTTCCAATCCTACTGTCATTATGCCGCCATGGCTTTGTATCAACTTCAATACGTATTTGTATATACCTATTTAGCTATCGATACCGAAATGCTTCAAATCATTAGTTTAACATATTTAAGTTATTTAACCCTCTTTATCTTACTGAAGTCTACATAAAGCCTTAACGGCATAACGGCAGTGCATTTAGAAGAATTACGTAACCTTATAATTAGGTATAAAGTCGATTTTCTTGTATATACTCATTTAGCACTCGATATCGAAATACCTCAAATCATTATTTTAACATATTTAAGTTAATAAAGCTTCTTTAACGATCTGAAGTTGGCATATAGCCATGGCGGCATAGCGGCAGTGCATGAAAAGAATTCCATAATCTTATATATAGGTATGAAATTGATTTTCTTGTATATACTCATTTTGCTATCGATATCGAAATGCTTCAAATCATTAGTATAATATATTAAGTTAATAAACATTTTTTAGCTTACTGAAGTCTACATAAAGCCTTAACGGTAAATGGCAAAGCATTTAGAAGAATTCCGTAATGTTATAATTTTATATTTAGGTATAAAGTCGATTTTCTTGTATTTACACATTTAGCAATCGATATCGAAATGCTTCAAACCACTAGTTTAACATATTTAAAATAATTAACCTTCTTTAACGTATTGAAGGTGATAAAAACCCATGGCGGCATAACGACAGTACATGTGGAAGAATTCCGTAATCTTATATTTATGTATGTATGTATACATTTCGCAATCGATATCGAAATGCTTCAGATAACTGGTTTAAAATATTTGAGTTAATTAACTTTCTCTATCTTACTGAAGTTTACATGAAGCCATAACGGCATAACGGCAGTGCATTTAGAAGAATTCCATAATCTTATATTTAGGTATAAAGTCGATTTTCTTGTATATACTCACTTAGCAATAGATATCGAAATGCTCCAAATCATTAGCTTAACATATTTAAGTTAATTAACCCTCTTTTTCAAACTGAAGTCTACAAAAGCCTTAACGGCATAACGGCAGTGCATTTTGAAGAATTTTATAATCTTATATTTAGGTATAAAGTCGATTTTCTTGTATATACTCATTTAGCAATCGATATCGAAATGCTTCAAATCATTAGTTTTACATTTTCAAGTTATTTATAATAAACCTTCTTTAACGCACTGAATTCTACATAAAGCCTTAACGGTATAACTGCAGTGCATTTAAAAGAATTCCGTAATCTTGTATTTAGGTACAAAGTCGATTTTTTTGTATTTACATATTTAGCAATCGATATCGAAATGCTTCAAATCATAAGTTTAAAATATTTAAGTTAATTATTCCCCTCTATCTTACTGAAGTCTACATAAAGCCTTAACGGCATAACGGCAGTGCGTTTAGAAGAATTCCGTTATCTTATATTTAGGTATAAATTCGATTTTCTTGTATATACACATTTAGC
Source organism: Bactrocera correcta (assembly GCA_027475135.1). NCBI lineage: Eukaryota > Metazoa > Arthropoda > Insecta > Diptera > Tephritidae > Bactrocera > Bactrocera correcta. Next base: position 9,682 of record JAPZAG010002515.1, on the reverse strand, counting down.
AAGCGATATCGAAATGTTTCAAATCACTAGTTTAACATATTTAAGTTATTTAACCTTCTTTAACATATTGAAGTTGATATAAAGCCATGGCGGCATAACGGAAGTGCATGTAGAAGATTTCCGTAGTCTTATATTCAGGTATAAAGTCGATTTTCTTGTATATACACATTTAGCTATCGATATCGAAATGCTTCAAATCATTAGTTTAACATATTAAGTTAATAAACATTTTTTAGCTTAATGAGGTCTACATAAAGCCTTAACGGTATAACGGCAGTGCATTTAGAAGAAATCCGTAATGTTATAATTTTATATATAGGTATAAAGTCGATTTTGTTGTATCTACACATTAAGCAATCGATATCGCGATGCTTCAATTCATTAGTTTAACATATTTAAGTTAATAAACCTTCTTCAACGAACTGAAGTTGTCATAAAGCCATGGCGGCATAACGGCAGTGCATTTGGAAGAATTCCGTAATCTTATATTTAGGTATAAAGTCGATTTTCTTGTATATACACATTTAGCAATCGGTATCGAGAAGCTTCAAATCATTAGTTTAACATATTTAAGTTAACAACCCTTCTTCAACGCACTGAAGTTGTCATAAAGCCATGGCGGCATAACGGCAGTGCATGTAGAAGAATTCCGTAATTTTATTTTTAGGTATAAAGTCGATTTTCTCGTATATACACATTTATCAATCGAAATCGAAATGCTTCTAATCATTAGTTTAACATATTTAAGCTAATTAACCCTCTTTATCTTACTGAAGTCTACATAAAGCCTTAACGGCATAACGGCAGTGCATTTAGAAGAATTACATAACCTTATAATTAGGTATAAAGTCGATTTTCTTGTATATACCCATTTAGCACTCGATATCGAAATACTTCAAATCATTATTTTAACATATTTAAGTTAATAAACCTTCTTCAACGATCTGAAGTTGGTTTAAAGCCATGGCGGCATATCGGCAGTGCATTTAGAAGAATTCCGTTATCTTATATTTAGGTATGAATTCGATTTTCTTGTATATACACATTTAGCAAGCGATATCGAAATGTTTTAAATCATTAGTTTAACATATTTAAGTTAGTTAAACTTCTTTAACTTATTGAAGTTGATATAAAGCCATGGCGGCATAACGGAAGTGCATGTAGAAGAAATTCGTAATCTTTTATTTAGGTATAAATTCGATTTTCTTGAATATACACATTAAGCAATCGATAGCGAAATGCTTCAAATCGATAGTTTAACATATTTAAGGTTATTAACCTTCTTTATCTTACTGAAGTTTACATAAAGCCATAACGGTATAACGGCAGTGCATTTAGAAGAATTCCGTAATCTTATATTTAGGTATAAAGGCGATTATGTTGTATATATACATTTAGCAATCGATATCGAGATGCTTCAAGTCATTAGTTTAACATATTTAAGTTAATAAACCTTCTCTAACGATCTGAAGTTGGCATATAGCCATGGCGGCATAGCGGCAGTGCATGAAAAGAATTCCGTAATCTTATTTATAGGTATAAAATTGATTTTCTTGTATATACTCATTTTGCTATCGATATCGAAATGCTTCTAATCATTAGTTTAATATATTAAGTTAATAAACATTTTTTAGCTTACTGAAGTCTACATAAAGCCTTAACGGTATAATGGCAGTGCATTTAGAAGAATTCCGTAATGTTATAATTTTATATTTAGGTATAAAGTCGATTTTCTTGTATTTACACATTTAAAATAATTAACCTTCTTTAACGTAATGAAGGTGATAAAAAGCCATGGCGGCATAACGACAGTACGTGTGGAAGAATTCCGTTATCTTATATTTAGGTATAAATTCGATTTTCTTGTATGTATACATTTCGCAGTAGATATCGAAATGCTTCAGATAACTGGTTTAACATATTTGAGTTAATTAACCTTCTTTATCATACTGAAGTTTACATAAAGCCATAACGGCATAACGGCAGTATATTTATATGAATTCCGTTGTCTTATATTTAGGTATAAAGTCGATTTTTTTGTACATACACATTTAGCAATCGATATCGAAATGCTTCAAATCATTAGTTTAACATATTTAAGTTAATTAACCCTCTTTTTCATACTGAAGTCTACAAAAGCCTTAACGGCATAACGGCAGTGCATTTAGAAGAATTTTATAATCTTATATTTAGGTATAAAGTCGATTTTCTTGTATATACTCATTTAGCAATCGATATCGAAATGCTTCAAATCATTAGTTTTACATTTTCAAGTTATTTATAATAAACCTTCTTTAACGCACTGAAGTCTACATAAAGCCTTAACGGTATAACTGCAGTGCATTTAAAAGAATTTCGTAATCTTATATATAGGTACAAAGTCGATTTTTTTGTATATACCCATTTAGCACTCGATATCGAAATGCTTCAAATCATAAGTTTAACATATTTAAGTTAATTATTCCCTCTATCTTACTGAAGTCTACATAAAGCCTTAACGGCATAACGGCAGTGCGTTTAGAAGAATTCCGTTATCTTATATTTAGGTATGAATTCGATTTTCTTGTATATACTCATTTAGCAAGCGATATCGAAATGTTTCAAATCATTAGTTTAACATATTTAAGTTATTTAACCTTCTTTAACATATTGAAGTTGATATAAAGCCATGGCGGCATAACGGAAGTGCATGTAGAAGAATTCCGTAATCTTATATTCAGGTATAAAGTCGATTTTCTTGTATATACACATTTAGCTATCGATATCGAAATGCTTCAAATCATTAGTTTAACATATTAAGTTAATAAACATTTTTAGCTTAATGAGGTCTACATAAAGCCTTAACGGTATAACGGCAGTGCTTTTAGAAGAAATCCGTAATGTTATAATTTTATATTTAGGTATAAAGTCGATTTTGTTGTATTTACACATTTAGCAGTCGATATCGAAATGCTTCAAACCATTAGTTTAACATATTTAACCTTCAAGCGGGCGCGCCATCTTTTGTAACAAAAGCGGTCGCGCGTAGTCTTTTGGACGCCTCATTTGAAATGTGAGATTTAAAGTGGATAAAGTTGTGGAATTCATTTTTTTTATTAGTTTTAAGTATTATGTAATCATAAAATAATATTTTACAGGAAAAGTATTTTTTTTTGTCATAATAAATGAGGGAAAAACATAAAAAGTAATATAATTCATTGAATACAAAGTAAATTCGTGAATCTTAACACAAAACCAAACAAATTTTTTTCAAAATTTGGGGAAAACATAAAAGTCATAGAATACATTGAAAAGAAAGTAAATACATTAATATCTTATTAGAAAGTTAGAATAGTTCAATAGTCAGATTCATCAGATTCATCGGTCACAAAACACTCATTGCAAATAAATACCGTGTGGTCTCGACAAATATTTCTTTCGCAGATTTTGCATTGGGTTTTTGTCTGCCTTCTTTTTTTTGCTGGACATATTTTGCAGCTTCCTCTACTGACTTCGGATGTACTTGCCTCACTATTGGGCTCATCATCTAATTTCAAAAAACCTCTTATATTTCTTTTCAAATTTCTTGGTAAGTTTTTATCGGCTCTTCTTTTCATATGTTCTTTCGTCATTTCTATTCCCAATTCGCGTAGAAATGTACGTCTTTTTTCGATAACTACACCATTTTCTCTCAAAATTACCATTGAGTTTACTCCAGCAATATTTAGCAAGCGAAAAAAGAGCGTCAATGGCCACCTATTGCACTTCCTTGATACGGAATACAGTTTTACCTTTTTATCCACTTCATCAACTCCACCTTTTGTTTTATTGTAAAAAGTTATAATAGCTGGTTTTCGTTTCTCGTTAGTGCTGGTGTCGATTTCAGCTGTACGATGAAGTGATGAAATCAGAACAACAGATCGGTTCTTTTTAGGTACATACGATGCCAGGGTAGAAATATTTGAAAACCCAAATTGACTAGAATACTCTGGATTTCCCTTCGCAATGAAACACGGGGGAATTTCTTTTTTATTTTTACGCAAAGTGCCAACAACAGACATTTTATCATTTGTGGCTAAATCTTTTACCAAAGGAATGCTGGTGAACCAGTTATCAATGGTCAAATTTCGTCCGGTTCCAGAAATTGGCGAAATTAACCTTTTTACAACATTACTTCCTGAATTACTGATTTGAAAAGGTCCTTCTGGTTGTCTTCCAGCATAAAGCTCAATATTCAACGTGTAAAAGTTTTTTGAATCCACTAGTGCATAAATCTTTAGCCCATATTTGTCAGGTTTTGATTTGTTGTATTGTCTAAAAGGACATTTTCCGCGGAATCCACACATCATTTCATCTATTACAACATTCTTACCAACAGAATAAGGAGAAAGGCGGTTTTCTGTGAACATATTTAGCACTTCTCGTATGGGCGCAGCTTTATCTTGGGCTCGGCGAAAACTTCTTGTGGATGCATCATCAAACCGAAGAGAGTTTAGAAGAAATTTCATCCTTTTCAAAGGCATAGTATTTGGAAATATGACAATACCAGTAGCATCACTATACACATCCTCCAAGTTTCCATGAGACATACGTAAGGTTCCAGCAATATATAATAATCCGAACAGGGCCCGAATCTCAACAGAATCGGTAGTTTTACAATCTCGAACTCTGGAGTATGCGCTTTCTTTTTTCTGTATAAATTCGTTAGTATATTTTACTACTGTCGTTATAATTTTATCGCATATGAACAAATCCAATGCTTTTAGAGATATTGTTACGCCCACGTCTTTTCCAAGAACACCAGCCTCTTGAGTCAGAATATTATGGGGTGGATACCTGACTCTATCACTATTTGATTTTTTCCATTTTGTAACATGATCACGTGCCATGAAGTATGCAGCTCTATCAGCCAAAGGAATGTTTTCCTCTTCCGAGTTACTTTCTTCGTTTGAATGTTCCATTTCTTCATCAGATTCCACATCTGGTCTACATTCAGATATTTCTGATTCCTCATTACATTCCACATCAGACAAGGGGTCAGAGACTTCTGATCCTTCATTACTTAAAGTTTCATCACTTTCATCATCTTCCTCTAGGAGAAATTTCATTATTTCACTTTCACTTATTCGCGTAGTCTTTTCGAGGACGAGAGGCAACTGAAGTAAATGCTCGCTATAAACAGTCGACAAGCGTTAAAAAGAGACGGAAATAGTGCATTCGATTGGAAATGAACTAACCTCAAGCTACTAGAGCTACCAAATATCTGGGATTATATACACAAAAATTATAATACTTTATTCACCATGGGCGGTCGAAAAAACTACGCGCGACTTCTTGAAGGTTAAAATAATTAACCTTCTTTATCGTATTGTAGTTGATACAAACCATGGCGGCATAACGACAGTACATTTGGAAGAATTCCGTAATCTTATATTTAGGTATATGTAAAGTCGATTTTCTTGTATATACACATTTAGCATTCGATATCGAAATGCTTCAAATCATTAGTTTTACATTTTCAAGTTATTTATAGAAAACCTTCTTTAACACACTGAAGTCTACATAAAGCCTTAACGGTATAACTGCAGTGCATTTAGAAGAATTCCGTAATCTTATATTAAGGTATAAAGTCGATTTTCTTGTATTTACATATTTAGCAATCGATATCGAAATGCTTCCAATCATTAGTTTAACATATTTATGTTAATTAACCAACTTTAACGTATTGAAGGTGAAATAAAGCCATGGCGGCATAACGACAGTAATTTGGAAGAATTCCGTAATCTTATATTTAGGTATAAAGTGGATTTTCTTGTATATATGCATTTAGAAATCGATATCGAAATGCTTCAAATCATTAGTTTAAGATATTTAAGTTAACAAACCTACTTTAACGAACTGAAGTTGACATAAAGCCTTGGCGGATTAACGGCAGTGCATTTGGAAGAATTCCGTTATCCTATGTTTAGGTATAAAGTCAAATTTCTTGTACTAGCACATTTAGCAATCGATTTCGAAATGCTTCAAATCATTAGTTTAACATATTTAAGTTAAATTACCTTCTTTAACCTACCGAAGGTGACATGAGGCCATGGCGGCATAACGGCAGTGCATTTAGAAGAATTCCGTAATCTTATATCTATGTATAAAATCGATTTGTTGTATAAACACATTTAGCAATCGATATCGAAATGCTTGAGATCATTAGTTTAACATATTTAAGTTAACTCACCCTATTTATCTTCCTGAAGTCTACATAAAGCCTTAACGGCATAACGGCAGTGCATTTAGAAGAATTACGTAATCTTACATTTAGGTAAAAAGTCGATTTTCTTGTATATACTCATTTAGCAATCGGTATCGAAATGCTTCAAATCATTATTTTAATATATTTAAGTTAATAAGGCTTCTTGAACGCAATGAAGTTAACATGAAGCCATGGCGGTATAACGGCATTGTATGTAGAAGAATTCCGTAATCTTATGTTTAGGGATAAATTCGATTTTGTTGTATATACACATTTAGCTATCGATATCGAAATGCTTCAAATCAGTAGTTTAACATATTAAGTTAATAAACATTTTTTAGCTTAATGAGGTCTACATAAAGCCTTAACGGTATAACGGCAGTGCATTTAGAAGAAATCCGTAATGTTATAATTTTATATTTAGGTATAAAGTCGATTTTCTTGTATATACTCATTTATCAATCGATATCGAAATGCTTCAAATCATTAGTTTAACATATTAAAGTTAATAAACCTTCCTTAACGCACTGAAGTCTACATAAAGCCTTACGGGATAACTGCAGTGCATTCAGAAGAATTCCGTAATCTTATATTAAAGTATAAAGTCGATTTTCTTGTATTTACATATTTAGCAATCGATATCGAAATGCTTCAAATCTTTAGTTTAACATATTTAAGTTAATAAACCATCTTTAACGTATTGAAGGTGAAATAAAGCCGTGGCGGCATAACGACAGTAATTTGGAAGAATTCCGTAATCTTATATTTAGGTATAATGCCGATTTGCCTGTATATATGCATTTAGAAATCGATATCGAAACACTTCAAATCATTAGTTTAACATATTTAAGTTAATTAACCCTATTTATCTTCCTGAAGGCTACATCAAGCCTTAACGGCATAACGGCAGTGCATTTAGAAGAATTACGTAATCTTATATTTAGGTATAATCTTATATTTAGATATAAAGTCAATATATATCGAAATGTTTCAAATCATTATTTTAACATATTTAAGTTAATAAGCCTTCTTTAACGCACTGAAGATAACATAAAGCCATGGCGGTATAACTGCAGTGCATTTAGGAGAATTCCGTAATCTTATATTAAGGTATAAAGTCGATTTTCTCGTATCTACATATTTAGCAATCGATATCGAAATGCTTCAAATCATTAGTTTAACATATTTAAGTTAACAAACCTTCTTTAACGAACATAGTTGACAAAAAGCCATGGCGGATTAACGGCAGTGCATTTGGAAGAAATCTGTTATCCTATGTTTAGGTATAAAGTCAAGTTTATTGTATTTACATATTTATCAATCGATATCGAAATGCTTCAAATCATTAGTTTAACATATTTAAGTTAAATTACCTTCTTTAACCTACCGAAGGTGACAAGAGGCCATGGCGGCATAACGGCAGTGCATTTAGAAGAATTCCGTAATCTTATATCTATGTATAAAATCGATTTTCTTGTATATACTCATTTAGCAATCGATATCGAAATGCTTCAAAATATTAGTTTAACATATTTAAGTTAATTAATCCTCTTTTTCTTACTGAAGTCTACAAAAGCCTTAACGGCATAACGGCAGTGCATGTAGAAGAATTCCGTTATCTTTTATTTAGGTACAAAGTCGATATTGTTCAATATACACAATTAAAAATCTATATCGAAATGCTTCAAATCATTAGTTTAACATATTTAAGTTAATTAACCTTCTTTATCTTACTGAAGATTACAAAAAGCCATAACGGCATAACGGCAGTGCATTTGGAAGAATTCCGTAGACTTATATTTAGGCTTAAAGTCGATTTTCTTGTACATACACATTTTGCAATCGATATCGAAATGCTTCAAATAACTGGTTTAACATATTTAAGTTAATTAACCTTCTTTATCTTACTGAAGTTTACATAAAGCCATAACGGCATAACGGCAGTATATTTATATGAATTCCGTTATCCTATATTTAGGTATAAAGTCGATTTTTTTGTACAAACACATTTAGCAATCGATATCGAAATGCTTCAAATCATCAGTTAAACATATTTAAGTTACTTAACCCTCTTTTTCTTACTGAAGTCTGCAAAAGCCTTAACGGCATAACGGCAGTGCATTTAGAAGAATTACGTAATCTTATATTTAGGTATGAGTTCGATTTTCTTGTACATACTCATTTAGCAATCGATATCGAAATGCTTCAAATCATTAGTTTTACATTTTCAAGTTATTTATAATAAACCTTCTTTAACGCACTGAAGACTACATAAAGCCTTAACGGTATAACTGCAGTGCATTTAAAAGAATTCCGTAATCTTATATTTAGGTACAAAGTCGATTTTTTTGTATTTACATATTTAGCAATCGATATCGAAAGGCTTCAAATCATAAGTTTAACATATTTAAGTTAATTATTCCCCTCTATCTTACTGAAGTCTCCATAAAGCCTTAACGGCATAACGGCAGTGCGTTTAGAAGAATTCCGTTATCTTATATTTAGGTATAAATTCGATTTTCTTGTATATACACATTTAGCAAGCGATATCGAAATGTTTCAAATCATTAGTTTAACATATTTAAGTTATTTAACCTTCTTTAACATATTGAAGTTGATATAAAGCCTTGGCGGTATAACGGCAGTGCATGTAGAAGAATTCCGTAATTTTATATTCAGGTATAAAGTCGATTTTCTTGTATATACACATTTAGCTATCGATATCGAAATGCTTCAAATCATTAGTTTAACATATTAAGTTAATAAACATTTTTTAGCTTTATGAGGTCTACATAAAGCCTTAACGGTATAACGGCAGTGCATTTAGAAGAAATCCGTAATGTTATAATTTTATATTTACGTATAAAGTCGATTTTGTTGTATTTACACATTTAGCAGTCGATATCGAAATGCTTCAAACCATTAGTTTAACATATTTAAAATAATTAACCTTCTTTATCGTATTGTAATTGATACAAACCATGGCGGCATAACGACAGTACATTTGGAAGAATTCCGTAATCTTATATTTAGGTATATGTATATTCGATTTTCTTGTATATACACATTTAGCAATCGATATCGAAATGCTTCAAACCATTAGTTTTACATTTTCAAGTTATTTAAAATAAACCTTCTTTAACACACTGAAGTCTACATAAAGCCTTAACGGTATAACTGCAGTGCATTAAGAAGAATTCCGTAATCTTATATTAAGGTATAAAGTCGATTTGCTTGTATTTACATTTTTAGCAATCGATATCGAAATGCTTCAAATCATTAATTTAACATATTTATGTTAATTAACCAACTTTAACGTATTGAAGGTGAAATAAAGCCATGGCGGCATAACGACGGTAATTTGGAAGAATTCCGTAATCTTATATTTAGGTATAAAGTCGATTTTCTTGTATATACACTTTTAGCAATCGATATCGAAATGCTTCAAATCATTAC
>JAPZAG010002514.1:0-16523 GCA_027475135.1 Bactrocera correcta | reverse complement strand
TTATATTTAGGTATAAAGTCGATTTTCTTGTATATGCACATTTAGCAATCGATATCGAAATGCTTCAAATCATTAGTTTAACATATTTAAGTTAATTAACCTTCTTCAACGCACTGAAGTTAACATAAAGCCATGACGGCATAACGGCAGTGCATTTAGAAGAATTCCGTAATCTTATATTTAGGTATAAAGTCGATTTTCTTGTATATACACATTTAGCAATCGATACCGAAATGCTTCAAATCATTAGTTTAAAATATTTAAGTTAATTATCCTTCTTTAACGTATTGAAGTTGATATAAAGCCATAGCGGCATAACGACAGTACATGTAGAAGAATTCCGTAATCTTATATTTAGGTATAAAGTCGATTTCCTTGTATATATGTATTAAGCAATCGATATCGAAATGCTTCAAATAACTGGTTTAACATATTACGTTAATAAACCTTTTTTAACGAACAGAAGTTACCATAAAGCCATAACGGCATAACGGCAGTGCACTTAGAAGAATTCCGTAATCTTATATTTAGATATAAAGTCGATTTTCTTGTATATACACATTCAGCAATCGATATCGAAATGCTTCAAATCATTAGTTTAACATATTTAAGTTAATACAGCTTCTTTAACGCACTGAAGTTAACATAAAGCCATGGCGGCATAATGGCAGCGCAGGTAGAAGAATTCAGTAATCTTATATTTAGGTATAATGTCGATTTTGTTGTATATACGCATTTAGCAATCGTTATTGAAATGCCTCAAATAACTGGTTTAACATATTTAAGTTAATAAGCCTTCTTTAACGATTAGAAGCTAACATAAAGTCATAACGGCATAACGGCAGTGCATTTAGAAGAATACCGCAATCTTATATTTAGGTATAAAGTCGATTTTCTTGCGTATACTCATTTAGCAATCGATATCGGAATGCTTCAAATCATAAGATTAACATATTTAAGTTAATAAAGCTTCTTAAACGCACTGAAGTTAAAATACAGCCATGGCGGCATAATGGCAGTGCAGGTAGAAGAATTCCGTAATCTTATATTTAGGTATAAAGTCGATTTTGTTGTATATACTCATTTAGCAATCGTTATCGAAATGCCTCAAATAACTGGTTTAACATATTTAAGTTAATAAGCCTTCTTTAACGAACAGAAGTTAACATAAAGCCATAACGGCATAACGGCAGTGCATTTAGAAGAATTCCGCAATCTTATAAGTAGGTATAAAGTCGATTTTCTTGTATATACTCATTTAGCAATCGATATCGAAATGCTTCAAACCATTAGTTTAACATATTTAAGTTAATTAACCCTCTTTATCTTACTGAAGTCTACAAAAGCCTTAACGGCACAACGGCAGTGCATTTAGAAGAAATACGTAATCTTATATTTAGGTATAAAGTCGATTTTGTTGTATATACGCATTTAGCATTCGATATCGAAATGCTTCAAATAACTGGTTTAACATATTTAAGTTAATAAACCTTCTTTATCTTGCTGAAGTCTACAAAAGCCTTAACGGCACAACGGCAGTGCATTTAGAAGAATTACGTAATCTTATATTTAGGTATAAAGTCGATTTTCTTGTATATACACATTTAGCAATCGATATCGAAATGCTTCAAATCATTAGTTGAACATATTTAAGTTAACAAAGCTTCTTTAACGCAATGAAGTTAACATACAGCCATGGCGGCATAATGGCAGTACAGGTAGAAGAATTCCGTAATCTTATATTTAGGTATAAAGTCGATTTTTTTGTATATACTCATTTAGCAATCGTTATCGAAATACCTCAAATAACTGGTTTAACATATTTAAGTTAATAAGCCTTCTTTAACGAACAGAAGTTAACATAAAGCCATAACGGCATAACGGCAGCGCATTTAGAAGAATTCCGAAATCTTATATTTAGGTATAAAGTCGATTTTCGTGTACATATATACACATTTAGCAATCGATATCGAAATGCGTCAAATCATTAGTTTAACATATTTAAGTTAATAAACCTTGTTTAAGGTACTGAAGGTGATATAGAGCCATGGCGGCATAACGACAGTACATGTGGAAGAATTCCGTAATCTTATATTTAGTATAAAGTCGATTTTCTTTTACATATGCATTTAGCAATCGATATCGAGATGCCTAAAATAACTGCCTTAACATATTTAAGTTAATAAACCTTCTTTAACGAACAGAAGTTAACGTAAAGCCACAACGGCATAACGGCAGTGCATTTAGAAGAATTCCGTAATCTTATATTTAGGTATAAAGTCGATTTCTTGTAACTATATACACATTTAGAAAACGATATCGAAATGCCTCAAATCATTAGTTTAACATATTAAAGTAAATTAACCTTCTTTAACGTATTGAAGGAGATATAAAGCCATGGCGGCATAACGGCAGTGCATTTAGAAGAATTCCGTAATCTTATATTTAGGTAAAAGTCGATTTTCTTGTATATACGCATTTAGCAATCGATATCGAAATGCTTCAAATCATTAGTTTAACATATTTAAGTTAATTAACCCTCTTTATCTTACTGAAGTCTACAAAAGCCTTAACGGCACAACGGCAAAGCCTTTAGAAGAATTACGTAATCTTATATTTAGGTATAAAGTCGATTTTCTTGTATATACACATTTAGCAATCGATATCGAAATGCTTCAAATCATTAGTTCAACATATTTAAGTTAATTAATCTTCTTTTTCGTATTGAAGGTGATATAAAGCCATGGCGGCATAACGACAGTTTATTTGGAAGAATTCCGCAATCTTATGTTTAGGTATAAAGTCGACTCTCTTGTATATACACATATAGCATTGGATATCGAAATGCTTCAAATCATTAGTTCAACATATTTAAGTTAATAAACCTTGTTTAAGGTATTGAAGGTGATATAGAGCCACGGCGGCATAACGACAGTACATGTGGAAGAATTCCGTAATCTTATATTAAGGTATAAAGTCGATTTTCTTGTATATACTCATTTAGCAATCGATATCGAAATGCTTCAAATCATTAGTTTAACATATTTAAGTTAATTAACCCTCTTTATCTTGCTGAAGTCTACAAAAGCCTTAACGGAATAACGGCAGTGCATTTAGAAGAATTCCGTAATGTTATAATTTTATATTTAGGTATAAAGTCGATTTTCTTGTATTTACACATTTAGCAATCGATATCGAAATGCTTCAAACCATTATTTTAACATATTTAAAATAATTAACCTTCTTTAACGTATTGAAGGTGATATAAAGCCATGGCGGCATAACGACAGTACATGTGGAAGAATTCCGTAATCTCACATTTAGGCATAATTTCGTATTTCTTGTATGTATACATTTCGCAATCACTTAGCAATCGATATCGATATGCTTCAAATCATTAGTTTAACATATTTAAGTTAATAAACCTTCTTTAACGAACTGAAAATAACATAAAGCTATAACGGCTAATGGCAGTGAATTTAGAAGAATTCCGTAATCTTATATTTAGGAATAAAGGCGATTTTCGTGTATATACACATTTAGCAATCGATATCGAGATGGTTCATTTCATTAGTTTAACATATTTAAGTCAATAAACCTTCTTTAACGATCTGAAGTTGGCATATAGCCATGACGGCATAACGGCAGTGCATGTAGAAGGATTCCGTTATCTTATATTTATGTATAAAGTCGATTTTCTTGTATATGCACATTTAGCAATCAATATCGAGATGGTTCATTTCATTAGTTTAACATATTTAAGTTAATTAACCTTCTTTATCTCACTGAAGTTAACATAACACCATAACAGTATAACGGCAGTGCATTTGGAAGAATTCCGTAATCTTATATTTAGGTATAAAGTCGATTTTCTTGTATATACACATTTAGCAATCGATATCGAGATGGTTCATTTCATTAGTTTAACATATTTAAGTCAATAAACCTTCTTTAACGATCTGAAGTTGGCATATAGCCATGACGGCATAACGGCAGTGCATGTAGAAGGATTCCGTAATCTTATATTTGTGTATAAAGTCGATTTTCTTGTATATACACATTTAGCTGTCGATATCGAAATGCTTCAAATCATTCTTCTTCTTCTTTGCTGGCGTAGACACCGCTTACGCGATTATAGCCGAGTCAACAACAGCGCGCCAGTCGTTTCTTCTCTTCGCTACGTGGCGCCAATTGGATATTCCAAGCGAGGCCAGGTCCTTCTCTACTTGGTACTGCGTCGAATACTTTCAGAGCTGGAGTGTTTTCATCCATCCGGACAACATGACCTAGCCAGCGTAGCCGCTGTCTTTTAATTCGCTGAACTATGTCAATGTCGTCGTATATCTCGTACAGCTCATCGTTCCATCGAATGCGATATTCGCCGTGGCCAACGCGCAAAGGACCATAAATCTTTCGCAGAACCTTTCTCTCGAAAACTCGCAACGTCAACTCATCGGTTGTTGTCATCGTCCACGCCTCTGCACCATATAGGAGAACGGGAATTATGAGAGACTTATAGAGTTTGGTTTTTGTTTGTCGAGAGAGGACTTTGCTTCTCAATTGCCTACTTAGTCCGAAGTAGCACCTGTTGGCAAGAGTTATCCTGCGTTGGATTTCTAGGCTGACATTGTTGGTGGTGTTTACGCTGGTTCCAAGATAGACGAAATTATCTACAACTTCAAAGTTATGACTGTCAACAGTGACGTGAGTGCCAAGTCGCGAGTGCGACGACTGTTTGTTTGATGACAGGAGATATTTCGTCTTGCCCTCGTTCACTGCCAGACCCATTTCTTTTGCTTCCTTGTCCAGTCTGGAGAAAGCAGAACTAACGGCGCGGGTGTTGAGGCCGATGATATCAATATCATCGGCATACGCCAGCAGTTGTACACTCTTATAAAAGATGGTACCTTCTCTGTTAAGTTCTGCAGCTCGAACTATTTTCTCCAGAAGCAGGTTGAAAAAGTCGCACGATAGGGAATCGCCTTGTCTGAAACCTCGTTTGGTATCGAACGGCTCGGAGAGGTCCTTCCCGATTCTGACGGAGCTTTTTGTGTTGCTCAACGTCAGCTTACACAGCCGTATTAGTTTTGCGGGGATACCAAATTCAGACATCGCGGCATAAAGGCAGCTCCTTTTCGTGCTGTCGAAAGCAGCTTTGAAATCGACGAAGAGAGTTGTACACTCTTATAGAAGATTTTTGAAATCGACGAAGAGGTGTGTGTGTCGATTCTCCTTTCACGGGTCTTTTCCAAGATTTGGCGCATCGTGAATATCTTGTCGGTTGTTGATTTACCAGGTCTAAAGCCACACTGATAAGGTCCAATCAGTTTGTTGACGGTGGGCTTTAATCTTTCACACAATACGCTCGACAGAACCTTATATGCGATGTTGAGGAGGATAATCCCACGGTAGTTGCCGCAGATTGTGGGGTCTCCTTTTTTGTGGATTGGGCATAGTACACTTATATTCCAATCGTTGGTCATACTTTCGTCCTACCATATTTTGCAAAGAAGCTGATGCATGCACCTTATCAGCTCTTCGCCGCCGTGTTTGAATAGCTCGGCCGGCAATCCATCGGCCCCTGCCGCTTTGTTATTTTTCAGGCAGGCAATTGCTATTCGAACTTCTTCATGGTCGGGCAAAGGAACGTCTGCTCCATCGTCATCGATTGGGGTATCGGGTTCGCTTTCTCCTGGTATTGTGCGTTCACTGCCATTCAGCAGGCTGGAGAAGTGTACCCTCCATAATTTAAGTATGCTCTGGGCATCGGTGGCTAGATCACCTTGGGGGGTTCTACAAGATTATGCTCCGGTCTTGAAACCTTCTGTAAGTCGCCGCATCTTTTCGTAGAATTTTCGAGCATTACCCCTGTCGGCCAGCTTATCAAGCTCTTCGTACTCACGCATTTCGGCCTCTTTCTTTTTCTGTCTACAAATGCGTCTCGCTTCCCTCTTCAACTCTCGGTATCTATCCCATCCCGCACGTGTTGTGGTCGATCGTAACGTTGCGAGGTAGGCAGCCTGTTTTCTCTCCGCTGCGACACGGCACTCCTCGTCGTACCAGCTGTTCTTTTGCACTTTCCGAAAACCAATGGTTTCGGTTGCAGCTGTACGTAAGGAGTTTGAAATGCCGTCCCACATTTCCCCTATACCGAGTTGTTGACGAGTGCTATCAGAGAGCAGGAGTGCAAGCCGAGTAGAAAAACGTTCGGATGTCTGTTGTGATTGCAACTTCTCGACGTCGAACCATCCTGGTGTTTGTTGGCGTGCGTTTTTTGCTGCACAGAGGCGGGTGCGTATTTTGGCTGCAACAATACAGTGGTCCGAGGACCTCGGAGCGCACGCACATCTAAAACACTGGAGACGTGTCTTCCGTCTATCACAACATGATCGATCTGGTTGGTGGTTTTTCGATCAGGAGACAGCCAGGTAGCTTGATGTATTTTCTTATGCTGGAATCTAGTACTACAGATAACCATATTTCGGGCCCCGGCGAAGTCCATCAGCCTCAGCCCATTTGGGGATGTTTCCTCGTGGAGGCTGAATTTACCGACCGTAGTGCCAAAGATACCTTCTTTGCCCACCCTGGCATTGAAGTCGCCAAGCACGATTTTGACATCTTGGCGGGGGCATCTCTCATAGGTGCGCTCCAAGCACTCATAAAAGGCATCTTTGGTCACATCGTCCTTCTCTTCCGTCGGGGCGTGGGCGCAAATCAGCGATATGTTGAAGAACCTCGCTTTGATGCGGATTGTGGCTAGACGTTCATTCTCCGGAGTGAATGATAGTACTCGGCGACGGAGTCTCTCTCCCACCACGAATCCAACACCAAACTTGCGCTCCTTTATATGGCCACTGTAGTAAATGTCACAAGGACCTACTCGTCTCTGTCCTTGTCCCGTCCATCGCATTTCTTGGACGGCGGTGATGTCAGCCTTTATCTTTACGAGGACATCTACCAGCTGGTGCATGCCCTCAAATAATAGTCCTTGTTTCGTTTGCCATGGTCGTCATCAAAAGGGGGGGCTCTCATCCGAGGCTGATTGTTGGCTTTCATTGGGAGTGTTTTTTTACGTGGCGGATCCCAAACCCAGCGCACGACACTATGCAGGGTGTTTCGCCTTCTCACTTTAGCTCGCCTTCAAAAGGATGTTCTTAGGCTACCCAGAGGATACTTGGTCAAAGACCGGAAGTCGTGAGCTGCTTGAGTCATATGTAAAAGAATCATTTCTGGCCACTCCCAAGTGAATGGCGATCAGAGAACTTTCCTCACTTGCGTGAACTTCAACACATGACTCCATCCTCCATTTTTAGAAGAATTGCGTAATCTTATATTTAGGTATAAAGTCGATTTTCTTGTATATACTCATTTAGCAATCGATATCGAAATGCTTCAAATCATTAGTTTAACATATTTAAGTAAATAATGCTTCTTTAACGCACTGAAGTTAACACAAAGCCATGGCGGCATAAAGGCAGTGCATGTAGAAGAATTCCGTTACCTTATATTTAGGTATAAATTCGATTTTCTTGTATATACTCATTTAGCAATCGATATCGAAATGCCTGAAATCATTAGTTTAACATATTTAAGTAAATAATGCTTCTTTAACGCACTGAAGTTAACACAAAGCCATGGCGGCATAACGGCAGTGCATGTAGAAGAATTCCGTAATCTTACATTTTGGTATAAAGTCGATTTTCTTGTATATATGCATTAAGCAATCGATATCGAAATGCTTCAAATAACTGGTCTAACATATTTAAGTTAATAAACCTTCTTTAACTAACTGAAGTTAACATAAAGCCATAATGGTATAACGGCAGTGCATTTGGAAGAATTCCGTAGTCTTATATTTAGGCATAACATCGATTTTCTTGTATATATCCATTAACCAATCGATATCGAAATGCTTCAAATAACTGATTTAACATATTTAAGTTAATAAACCTTCTTTAACTAACTGAAGTTTACATAAAGCCATAGCGACATAACAGCAGTGCATTTAGAAGAATTTCGTTATCTTATATTTAGGTATAAAATCGATTTTCTTGTATATACACATTTAGCAATCGATAACGAAATGCTTGAAATCATTAGTTTAACATATTTAAGTTAATTAAGGTTCTTTATCTTACTAAAGTTTACATAAAGCCATAACGGTATAACAGCAGTGCATTTAGAAGAATTCCGTAATCTTATAGTTAGGTATAAAATCCTTTTTGTTGTATATACACATTTAGCAATCGATATCGAAATGCTTCAAATCATTAGTTTAACATATTTAACATAATATAACGCACTGAAGTTAACATAAAGCCATGGCGGCATAACGGCAGTGCATTTGGAAGAATTCCGTAATCTTATATTTAGGTATAAAGTCAATTTTCCAGTATATATGCATTAAAAAATCGATATCGAAATGCTTCAAATAACTGGTTTAACATATTTAAGTTAATAAACCTTCTTCAACGAACTGAAGTTAACATAAAGCCATAACGGCATAACGGCAGTGCATTTAGAAGAATTCCGTTATCTTATATTTAGGTATAAAGTCGATTTTCTTGTATATACACATTAAGCAATCGATATCAAAATGCTTCAAATCATTAGTTTAACATATTTAAGTAAATAAACCTTCTCTAACGAACTGAAGTTAACATAAAGCCATAACGGCATAACGGCAGTGCATTTAGAAGAACTCCGATATCTTATATTTAGGTATAGAGTCGATTTTCTTGTATATATACATTAAGCAATCGATATCGAAATGCTCCAAATCCTTAGTTTAACATATTTAAGTTAATTAACCTTCTTTAACGTATTGAGGTTGATATAAAGCCATGGCGGCATAACGACAGTACATTTGGAAGAATTCCGTAATCTTATATTTAGGTATAAAGTCAATTTTCCAGTATATATTCAATAAAAAATCGATACCGAAATGCTTCAAATAACTGGTTGAACATATTAAAGTTAATAAACCTTCTTCAACGAACTGAAGTTAACATAACGCCATAACGGCATAACGGCAGAGCATTTAGAAGAATTCCGTTATCTTATATTTAGGTATAAAGTCGATTTTCTTGTATATACACATTAAGCAATCGATATCAAAATGCTTCAAATCATTAGTTTAACATATTTAAGTTAATAAACCTTCTCTAACGAACTGAAGTTAACATAAAGCCATAACGGCATAACGGCAGTGCACTTAGAAGAACTCCGATATCTTATATTTAGGTAAAGAGTCGATTTTCTTGTATATATACATTAAGCAATCGATATCGAAATGCTCCAAATCCTTAGTTTAACATATTTAAGTTAATTAACCTTCTTTAACGTATTGAGGTTGATATAAAGCCATGGCGGCATAACGACAGTACATTTGGAAGAATTCCGTAATCTTATATTTTGGTATAAAGTCGATTTTCAAATAACTGGTTTAACATATTAAAGTTATTAAACCTCTTTAACGAACTGAAGTTAGCATAAAGCCATGGCGGCATAACGGCAGTGCATTTAGAAGAATTCCGTAATCTTATATTAAGTATAAGGTCGATTTTCTTGTATATACACATTTAGCAATCCATATCGAAATGCTTCAAATCATTAGTTTTACATATTTAAGTTAATAAACCTTCATTAACTAACTGAAGTTAACATAAAGCCATAACGGCATAACGGCAGTGCATTTAGAGGAACTCCGATATCTTATATTTAGGCATAAAGTCGATTTTCTTGTATATACACATTAAACAATCCATATCGAAATGCTTCAAATCCTTAGTTTAACATATTTAAGTTAGTTAACCTTCTTTAACGTATTGAGGTTGATATAAAGCCATGGCGGCATAACGACAGTACATTTTGAAGAATTCCGTAATCTTATATTTTGGTATAAAGTCGCTTTTCTTGTATATACACATTAAGCAATCGATACCGAGATGCTTCAAATCATTAGTTTAATATATTTAAGTAAATAAAGCTTCTTTAACGCACTGAAGTTAACATAAAGCCATGACGGCATAAGGGCAGTGCATGTAGAAGAATTCCGTAATCTTATATTAAGTATAAGGTCGATTTTCTTGTATATACACATTTAGCAATCCATGTCGAAATGCTTCAAATCATTAGTTTTACATATTTAAGTTAATAAACCTTCTTTAACGAACTGAAGTTAACATAAAGCCATAACGGCATAACGGCAGTGCATTTAGAAGAATTCCGTAATCTTATATTTACGTATAAATTCGATTTTCTTGTATATACACATTTAGCAATCGACATCGAAATGCTTCAAATCATTAGTTTAATATATTTAAGTAAATAAAGCTTCTTTAACTCACTGAAGTTAACATAAAGCCATGACGGCATAAAGGCAGTGCATGTAGAAGAATTCCGTAATCTTAAATTTAGGTATAAATTCGATTTTCTTGTATATACACATTAAGCAATCGATATCGAAATGCTTCAAATCATTAGTTTAACATATTTAAGTTAATTAACCTTCTTAATCTTACTGAAGTTCACATAATGCCATAACGGTATAACGGCAGCGCATTTGGAAGAATTCCGTAATCTTATATTTAGGTATAAAATCAATTTTGTTGTATATACACATTTAGCAGTCGATATCGAAATGCTTCAAATAACTGGTTTAACAAATGTATTTGAGTAATTTAGCCTACTTTATCTTACTGACGTTTACATAAAGCCTTATCGGCATGACGGCAGTGCATTTAGAAGAACTCCGTAGTCTTATATTTAGGTATAAAGTCGATTTTCTTGTATGTGCATATTTAGCTGTCGATATCGAAATGCTTCAAGTCATCAGTTTAACATATTTAAGTTTATATACCTCCTTTAACGAACTGAAGTAGGCATAAAGCCATGGCGGCGTAACGGCAGTGCATGTAGAAGAATTCCGTAATCCTATATTTGGGTATAAATTCGATTTTCTTGTATATACACATTTAGCAATCGATATCGAAATGCTTCAAATCATTAGTTTAACATATTTAAGATAATTAACCCTCTTTATCTTACTGAAGTCTACAAAAGCCTTAGCGGCATAACGGCAGTGCATTTAGAAGAATTCCGTAATCCTATATTTAGGTATAAAGTCGATTTTCTTTTATATACACATTTAGCAATCGATATCGAAATGCTTTAAATAATTAGTTTAACATATTTAAATTAATCAACCTTCTTTATCTTACTGAAGTTTATATAAAGCCATGACGGTATAACGGCAGTGCATTTGGAAGAATTCCGTACACTTGTATTTAGGTGTAAAGTCGATTTTGTTGTATATACACCCTTACCAATCGATATCGAGATGCTTCAACTCATTAGTTTAATATTTTAATTTATTTAAGTTAGTAAACCTTCTTTAACGAACTGAAGTTGGCATAAAGCCATGGCGGCATAACGGCAGTGCATGTAGAAGGATTTCGATAACTTATATTTAGGTATAAAGTCGATTTTCTTGTATATACACATTTAGCAATCGATATCGAAATGCTTCAAATCATTAGTTTAACATATTTAAGTTAATTAACCTTCTTTATCTTATTGAAGTTTACATAAAGCCATAACGGTGTAACGGCAGTGCATTTGGAAGAATTCCGTAATCTTATATTTAGGTATAAAGCCGATTGTGTTGTATATACACACCTAGCAATCGATATCGTGATGCTTCAACTCAATAGTTTAACATATTTAAGTTAATTAACCCTCTTAATCTTACTGAAGGCTACAATAGCCTTAACGGCATAACGGCAGTGCATTTAGAAGAATTCTCTTCTTCTTTACTGGCGTAGACACCGCTTACGCGATTATAGCCGAGTCAACAACAGCGCGCCAGTCGTTTCTTCTCTTCGCTACGTGGCGCCAATTGGATATTCCAAGCGAGGCCAGGTCCTTCTCTACTTGGTCCTTCCAACGGAGTGGAGGTCTTCCTCTTCCCCTGCTTCCCGCGGCGGGTACTGCGTCGAATACTTTCAGAGCTGGAGTATATTCATCCATCCGGACAACATGACCTAGCCAGCGTAGCCGCTGTCTTTTAATTCGCTGAACTATGTCAATGTCGTCGTATATCTCGTACAGCTCATCGTTCCATCGAATGCGATATTCGCCATGGCCAACGCGCAAAGGACCGTAAATCTTTCGCAGAACCTTTCTCTCGAAAACTCGCAACGTCAACTCATCGGTTGTTGTCATCGTCCAAGCCTCTGCACCATATAGGAGGACGGGAATTATGAGAGACTTATAGAGTTTGGTTTTTGTTTGTCGAGAGAGGACTTTGCTTCTCAATTGCCTACTTAGTCCGAAGTAGCACCTGTTGGCAAGAGTTATCCTGCGTTGGATTTCTAGGCTGACATTGTTGGTGGTGTTTACGCTGGTTCCAAGATATACGAAATTATCTACAACTTCAAAGTTATGACTGTCAACAGTGACGTGAGTGCCAAGTCGCGAGTGCGACGACTGATAAAGAAGGTTAATTAACTTAAATATGCTAAACCAGTTATTTAAAGGAGGTTTATAAGCTAAGGTTTAATGTGTAAATACAAGAAAGTCCACTTTGTACCTAAATATAAAATTATAACATTACGGAATTCTTCTAAATGCACTGCCGTTATACCGTTAAGGCTTTATGTAGACTTCAGTAAGCTAAAAAATTTTTATTAACTTAATATGCTAAACTAATGATTTAAAGCAATTCGATATCGATTGCAAAATGTGTATCTATAAGAAAATGGACTTTATGCCTAAATATAAGACTACGGAATTCTTCCAAATGCGCTGCCGTTATGGCTTTATGTCAACTTTAGTTCGCTAAAGGAGGTTTATTAACTTAAAAATGTTAAACCAATTATCTGAAGTATTCTAATATTGATTGCGAAATGTATATATACAATAAAACCGACTTTATACCTAAATATAAGATTACAGAATTCTTCCACATGTACCGTCGTTATGCCGCCATGGTTTTGTATCACCTTCAATACGTTAAAGAAGGTTAATTATTTTAAATTTTTTAAACTAATGGTTTGAAGCATTTCGGTATATATTGCTAAATGTGTATATACAACAAAATCGACTTTATACCTAAATATAAGATTACGGAATTCTTCCAAATGCACTGCCGTTATACCGTTATGGCTTTATGTAAACTTCAGTAAGATAAAGTAGGTTAATTAACTTAAATATGTTAAACTTATGATTTGAAGCATTTCGTTATCGATTGCTAAATGTGTTTATACAAGAAAATCGACTTTAAACCTAAATATAAGATTACGGAATTCTTCCAAATGCACTGCCGTTATACCGTTATGGCTTTGTGTAAACTTTAGTTTATAAAGAAAGTTAATTAATTTAAATATGTTAAACTAATGATTTGAAGCATTTCGTTATCGATTGCTGAATGTGTATATACAAGAAAATCGCCTTTATGCCTAAATATAAGATTGCGGAATTCTTCCAAATGTACTGTCGTTATGCCGCCATAGCTTTATACCACCTTCAATACGTTAAAGAAGGTTAGTTATTTTAAATATGTTAAACTAATGGTTTGAAGCATTTCGATATCGATTGCTAAATGTGTAAATACAAGAAAATCGACTTTATACCTAAGTATAAAATTACAACATTACGGAATTCTTCTAAATGCACTGCCGTTATGCCGCCATGGCTTTATATCAACTTCAATACGCTAAAGAAGGTTAATTAAACTAAATATGTTAAACTAATGATTTGAAGCACTTCGATATCGATTGCTTAATTATGTTAAACTAATGATTTGAAGCCTACAAGAAAATCGACTTTATACCTAAATATAAGATTACGGAATTCTTCCAAATGCACTGCCGTTATACCGTTATGGCTTTGTGTAAACTTTAGTAAGATGAAGAAGGTTAATTATTTAAATATGTTAAACTAGTTATTTGAAGCATTTTGATATCGATTGCGAAATGTATATATACAAGAAAATCGTCTTTATACCTAAATATAAGATTACGGAATTCTTCCGCATGTACTGTTGATATGCCGCCATGGCTTTATATCACCTTCAATACGTTAAAGAAGGTTAATTATTTTAAATATGTTAAACTAATGGTTTGAAGCATTTAGATATCGATTGCTAAATGTGTATATACAACAAAATCGAATTTATACCTAAATATAAGATTACGGAATTCTTCCGCATGTACTGTTGATATGCCGCCATGGCTTTATATCAACTTCAATACGTTAAAGAAGGTTAATTAACTTAAATATGTTAAACTAATGATTTGAAGCATTTTGATATCGATTGCTTAATATATAAAGGGTGATTTTTTAAGAGCTTGATAACTTTTTTTAAAAAAAAAACGCATAAAATTTGCAAAATCTCATCGGTTCTTTATTTGAAACGTTAGATTGGTTCATGACATTTACTTTTTGAAGATAATTTCATTTAAATGTTGACCGCGGCTGCGTCTTAGGTGGTCCATTCGGAAAGTCCAATTTTGGGCAACTTTTTCGAGCATTTCGGCCGGAATAGCCCGAATTTCTTCGGAAATGTTGTCTTCCAAAGCTGGAATAGTTGCTGGCTTATTTCTGTAGACTTTAGACTTGACGTAGCCCCACAAAAAATAGTCTAAAGGCGTTAAATCGCATGATCTTGGTGGCCAACTTACGGGTCCATTTCTTGAGATGAATTGTTGTCCGAAGTTTTCCCTCAAAATGGCAATAGAATCGCGAGCTGTGTGGCATGTAGCGCCATCTTGTTGAAACCACATGTCAACCAAGTTCAGTTCTTCCATTTTTGGCAACAAAAAGTTTGTTAGCATCGAACGATAGCGATCGCCATTCACCGTAACGTTGCGTCCAACAGCATCTTTGAAAAAATACGGTCCAATGATTCCACCAGCGTACAAACCACACCAAACAGTGCATTTTTCGGGATGCATGGGCAGTTCTTGAACGGCTTCTGGTTGCTCTTCACCCCAAATGCGGCAATTTTGCTTATTTACGTAGCCATTCAACCAGAAATGAGCCTCATCGCTGAACAAAATTTGTCGATAAAAAAGCGGATTTTCTGCCAACTTTTCTAGGGCCCATTCACTGAAAATTCGACGTTGTGGCAGATCGTTCGGCTTCAGTTCTTGCACGAGCTGTATTTTATACGGTTTTACACCAAGATCTTTGCGTAAAATCTTCCATGTGGTCGAATAACACAAACCCAATTGCTGCGAACGGCGACGAATCGACATTTCACGGTCTTCAGCCACACTCTCAGAAACAGACGCAATATTCTCTTCTGTACGCACTGTACGCATTCGTGTGGTTGGTTTAATGTCCAATAAAGTAAACTGAGTGCGAAACTTGGTCACAATCGCATTAATTGTTTGCTCACTTGGTCGATTATGTAGACCATAAATCGGACGTAAAGCGCGAAACACATTTCGAACCGAACACTGATTTTGGTAATAAAATTCAATGATTTGCAAGCGTTGCTCGTTAGTAAGTCTATTCATGATGAAATGTCAAAGCATACTGAGCATCTTTCTCTTTGACACCATGTCTGAAATCCCACGTAATCTGTCAAATACTAATGCATGAAAATCCTAACCTCAAAAAAATCACCCGTTATGTTAAACTAATGATTTGAAGCATTTCGATATCGATTGCTAAATGTGCACTGCCGTTATACCGTTGTGGCTTTATGTAAACTTCAATAAGATAAAGAAAGCTAATTAATTTAAATATGTTAAACTAATGATTTGAAGCATTTCGATATCGAATGCTAAATGTGTACATACAAAAAATAAATTTATACCTAAATATAAGATTTCGGATTTCTTCTAAATGCACTGCCGTTATGCCGCCATGGCTTTATGCCAACTTCAGTTCGTTAAAGAAGGTTTATTAACTCAAATATGTTAAACTAATGATTTGAAGCATTTCGATATCGATTGCTAAATGTGTATATACAAGAAAATCGACTTTTTACCTAAATATTAGATAACGGAGTTCTTCTAAAGAAGCTTTATTAACTTAAATATGTTAAACTAATGATTTGAATCATTTCGATATCGATTGCTAAATGAGTATATACAAGAAAATCTACTTTATACCTAAATATAAGATTACGGAATTCTTCCAAATGCACTGCCGTTATGCCGTTAAGGCTTTATGTAGACTTCAGTAAGATAGAGAGGGTTAATTAACTTAAATATGTTAAACTAATGATTTGAAGCCTTTTGTTATCGATTGCTAAATGTGTATATACAAGAAAATTGACTTTATTCCTAAATATAAGATAACGGAGTTCTTCTAAATGCACTGCCGTTATGCCGTTAAAGCTTTGTGTTAACTTTAGTTCGTCAAAGAAGGTTTATTAACTTAAATATGTTAAACTAATGATTTGAAGCATTTCGATATCGATTGCTAAATGAGTATATACAAGAAAAGCGACTTTATACCTAAATAGATGATTACGGATTTCTTCTACATGCACTGCCGTTATGCCGGCA
>JAPZAG010002512.1:0-16538 GCA_027475135.1 Bactrocera correcta | reverse complement strand
GTGATTTAACGACTCGTGCAACTTAACCAAAGTCGAGAAACGTAATAAATTAAAGTTTTAAATTAACCACTCGACGTAAAAAGTTTTATTTAAGTTTTGCAATTAAGTAATCGCTTCATGTATATACAAGAAAATCGACTTTATACCTAAATATAAGATTATGGAATTCTTCTACGTGCACTGCAGTTATGCCTCCATGGCTATATGTCCACTTCAGATCGTTAAAGAAGGTTTATTAACTTAAATATGTTAAACTAATGAGCTGAAGCATTTCGATGTTGATTGCTAAATGTGTATATACAAGAAAATCGATTTTATACCTAAACAAAAGATTACGGAAATTACCCAAATATACTGCCGTTATGCCGTTATGGCTTTTGTAAAGAAGGCTAATTATTTAAATATGTTAAGCTAATGGTTTGAAGCATTTCGATATCGATTGATAAATATGTAAATAAAAGAAAATCGACTTTATACCTAAATATAAAATTTTAACATTATGGAATTCTTCTAAATGCACTGCCGTTATGCCATTAGGGCTTTATGTAGACTTAAGTGCGTTAAAGAAGGTTGATTAACTTAAATATGTTAAACTAATGATTTGAAGCATTTCGATATCGATTGCTAAATGTGTATATACAAGAAAATCGAATTTATACCTAAATATAAGATAACGGAATTCTTCTAAATGCACTGCCGTTATGCCGTTAAGACTTTATGTAGACTTCAGTGAGTTAAAGAAGGTTTATTAACGTAAATCAGTCTCCGACTGTCACTTGTGCTGAGTGGTTCTTTTTTCGCGCAGTGCTCTCTCTCATAGTGTTCGTATACACGTGTTTTTCATTTTTCAGTTTACATTATCTTTTACTTCTTTGAAACTCCTACTTGACTTGGATTTTGTGTTAATTTTCTTGATATTTGGTAATTAAAGCTATAATGCCCTCTGGGCCCCCCATCATTGGGGTTAATCGGTTCGCCTTGCTAGCCGAAAACTCCAAAGTTAAAAAGAAAAAAAAGAAAGCTTCAATTTGCAAAAATATAGATCTTTTCCCTGAACTCCCCACGGTGCAAAAAAGTAACCCTAAGTTTGTGGTGCTAGAATCCCTTGATACGAATAAAACTCTATCTCAACATTCGTGTTTCGCGGTCCACCGGTCTATCAATATAATAAGTAAAGAAATTCATTCAATCTCCGAACTTCGCGATGGCAATCTACTCTTGCTGGTAAATAGTGTAAGTGTTGCAGAGAAATTTCTAGCCTTAAAAGAATTATACGGCATCTGCCCAGTCAAGGCAAAATATCACGAGCACTTGAATTACAACAAGGGAACTGTCTACGCACCATTCCTTAACAACGTACCCGAAAATGAAATAGTGAATGAATTGGCAGCCCAAGGCGTGGTGGCCGTGTACAAATTTCAAAAGAAAATTAATGAACGAATGCAACCGTCCGGTGTTGTGCTTCTTACATTCGATCGTTTTCATATTCCTGAAAAATTAGACATTGCTTGGCGCAACGTGCGAGTGAGACAATACGTTCCATCCCCAATGCGCTGCAAAAATTGTCAAATTCTCGGACATACCACCAAATACTGCAAGCGAGCCCCAGCATGTGAAAACTGCAGTCTTCCCCCTCACTCCCCAGAAATGTGCAAGCGCACATTTTGCGCCAACTGCTCTTCCGACCACCCGTCTTCGTCCAACAAATGCGAAAAATACATTCAAGCCAAGGAAATATTAAAGATAAAAGTAACAAAAAAATGCACTATGAGAGAAGCCATCAACATTCACAAAAACTCTTCGCCTTTATTTTCGGAATCATCTCCTTCATTCTCTACTGTCGTTATACAGCCTGAATCAAACACGCAGCACATACAAAATCATACAGTAACTAACCCATCCAACCTCAAACAATATCCCAATAATAACCCCAAGCAACAAAATACACAACCTTCTTTCTCTCTCAACTCATCGCATTCACCTCAGTCCAACACAATTGTACCCAACAATAATATCATTGCTTCACAATCTCACCCACACACCATCAATAGCACGACTAACAATGATCCACCACGCCTTATAACTCAAAACAAAGAATCACTCAATAGCTACTCGCAAAACCAATATTCACCACAGTCCAACGATCAGCCACAAAATATTCTCCCACAAGAACTCGATATATCATCTCTTACTTCGGTATACAATTCTCTCGCTAACTCTTCTCTTGACATAACAAACATTGATGACAATTTCCAAATTAACTTCGACAATTATAACATGAACTTTCGTAACTCTTCAGACGCCGCAATGGCATCTGACGAAGACTCTTAAATTTACCTCAACAAAAGAAACATTTATACTAACTCTTATATACCTTTATAACTTTACAACAAAACTCTTATTTTTTCGTCCACAATGACTTCCATAATGCAATGGAATATAAAAGGATATTCTAATAATTATGAAGAACTTCAACTTATACTGAAGCAATACAATCCGTCCATTATATGCTTACAGGAAACCCACATACCCTCGAATGTAGCACCTCACCCACCTAAAGCATATACAGGCTATTTCCACAACTTAGCGCAAAACACGACAGGCAAGCAAGGAATTTGCGTGCTCATTAAAAAAGACATACCCCACAAACAAATTAGCATAGTGTCAAATATCTCCACAATTGTTCTGGAAATAAACATAGGATTTAAATTTTCACTGATATCAATGTACATCCCTCCAGACCAGAACTTTAATTCGAAAGATCTGTTCTCAATAATTGATAATATTCCAAGCCCTATGTTAGTATTAGGAGATCTAAATTCCTGGAGTCCACTCTGGGGTTCATCTGTAGCAAACTCAAGAGGTAAATCACTTGAAGATGTTATACTAGCTTCAAACCTGACGGTTCTTAACGACGACTCGCCTACACATTTTTCAACCCACCAAACCTTTTCAAACATAGATATCACACTTTGTTCAGCGAGTCTTGTGCCTAAATGCAATTGGACAATTTTAAATAATTTACATGGAAGTGATCACTTTCCAATTTTCACGACGGTAAATTCTAGCATATATGTCAAGAAAACAACTAAAAGACCAAGATTTATCACCGAACTAGCCGACTGGTCGATGTTCCAAGAAACCTGCATTTCAGAGTCATCCAAAATACCTGTATCAAATAACGTAAATAAAGAAGCAGCAAATATAAAAACTATTATTAGATCTTCCGCTCATCTGTGCATTCCACAAACGAAGACAACTTTTCACAGACCCGCCGTTCCGTGGTGGAACCGAAATCTAGCTATACTTAGAGCCAAGAAACAAGAATTGTGGGCAATATATAAGAAAAAAAGAACTGAAGCCAACTTTATTAGTTACAAGAAAGCCAACGCGGCTTTCAGATACCAAGTAAAGGCAAACAAAAGAACCAGGTTAGAAGAATTTACATCTGCAATCAACCCCAATTCTTACCCTAAGCAAATTTGGCGTGACGTTAGGACGCTGACAGGCGATTTGCGACAAAGCAAAATCTCTGTGATGTACACAGAAAACGGCATTATATCCTCTACGGAAGATATAGCGAAATATTTTTCTTCTACTTGGTCTGAATATTCCAAAGACCAGAACTTTTCAGCAGATTTCATTGCAGAAAAATTAGATTTTGTATCGGAATATAACCCATCTAAAATCTCAGCATCCGCTAAAATGATTGAAAAGGATATCACAATGACAGAGTTCGATGAAGTTGTTCAATCGGCTAAGGGGAAAACCCCCGGTTACGACAGAGTATCCTACCCAATGCTTAAAAATCTACCAATCAGCACAAAAAATAGGGTACTTAAACTTTTCAATACTATTTTTGAAACAAGCGTCTACCCACAGAGCTGGAAAAATGCAGACATCATCCCCATTTTAAAACCTAGCAAGCCCTCAGACCAAATTAGTAGTTATCGACCAATTTCATTGTTGTCATGTCTTAGCAAAACGTTAGAAAAGATAGTGGCAAAGCGAATCATGTGGCTCGCTTTAAGAGATAAACATATAAGTCACAACCAGGTAGCCTTTAAAAAAGGGCAAGGTACATCTGACGCACTTCTCCACTTTGAACATTACTTGTCAACCGCCCTCTCGAATCGAAATCATGTTTCAGTTTTAAGCTTAGATTTCGAGAAAGCGTTTGATAGAATCGGTGCTCACGTAGTTCTTAGGCAACTCAAAAGTTGGCAAACAGGCAGAAAAATCTACAACATAGTGAAAAGTCTGTTAAATCATCGCACGTTTAGGGCCAAAATAAACAACAAGTACTCCGATAGAGTACATCTATATAACGGCATACCTCAAGGTTCGCCTATCTCCGTAATTCTTTTTATCATTGCCTTCAATGAAATTAGCAAAATAATAATGAAACAAGGACTAGAACATTCTCTTTACGCAGATGATGTCTTGATTTTTTCAAAAACCAACTGCGTATCCCAAACTCTGAATAGGCTATCGAATGTGTTGGATGAAATCTATATCTGGTCAAAAAGGTCAGGAGCTAGTCTATCTTACGAAAAATCCAATTTTCTACACATATGTAGAAAGAAAAATTGTCAAAACTTTAATTTTGTATACAGAAAACACAATATTACTAACGTTAAATACCTCAAAATTTTAGGTATTGTTTTTGATAAGTCTCTTAACTTTAAGGAGCATTGTAAATATATAAGAAAAAAGCTTAACACTAGATTAAACATCATAAAGTACTTAACCACTAAGCACAGTAAAATACACCCGGATACTCTTATAAATATAACAAAATCCTTGCTATTATCAGTGATTGACTACGGTCTACCTATTTATGGACAGTGCGCTAAAAGTACAATATCAATTTTATCTGCACCCTATCACAACGCGATTCGTAGGAGCCTTCGTGCCTTTCCCACAACACCAATAAAAAACCTGCTGGCAGAGTCTGGTCTCCCTTTCATTGGCGAACGTTATAAGCAAAGCCTTTTTAGCTTAATAAGTAAACTATACTTCACAAACAACGCGATTCTGCACAAAGACGTAACAAACGTAGCCAAAAGAAGACGTCGGATGAAGACACCTTCAGCCATATATAATGCATTACAGAACGCGAAGGAAGCCAACATCCTTTACTATCCTACGCTTACTAAATCATCAAAATTTCCTCAGTGGATGCTCCCTCCACCCGTTTTTATCTCGAAACTTTTAGACTACCCTAAACAATCAACGAGCCCCACAATGTATCAAAAAGCTTTTTTGGAATTGAAAAGCAACTCAGAGAGAAAAGGCTGGAAATTCTTATTCACGGATGGCTCCAAAACAACCCAATCGACGTCTTTTGCAGTAGTATCTGAGAAAGGGAAGGTTATCAAGACGGGACTGCTTTTCCCGCACAGCTCGGTTTTCGGGGCTGAATTAATCGCCATATACCATGCTATTATGCACTCTACAACAGCTAAGGGAAAATACATAATCTGCTCCGACAGCAAGTCGTCCGTCGCTGCGCTGCAAAACCCACACAATGAAGAGCCTCTTATTAAAAGGTCAAGAGATCTGTTGATACAACATTCTTCAAAAATAAAAATCATGTGGGTACCCGGCCATTGTGGCATCATCGGAAACGAATATGCAGACATCGCAGCTAAAGAAGTCTACCAGACACCCTGTATATACTTCGATCCTTTGGTAAAAACAGACATCATTCGACAAATAAACAACCACGTTAGGAAAATAACTGCGACTAACTGGCAAACGTATCAACATGGATACAAAGTCTACAATCAAAATCGCATCAAGCCAACACTCCCGGTCTCAGCGACGGCAGATCAACTTCGTATTATCACCAGATTACGACTGGGTCACACAAAGTTAACGCACGAATATTTGTTAAAAGGGGAACCGCCTCCTAATTGTGCAGCGTGCAACTGCGCACTGTCCATAAAACATATCCTCGATGAGTGTATGAAATATAATAATGCGCGAGTCAATATATTTGGAAATGAATTGCCCACAAATATGCTAAAGACTTTAGATACTGAAAACATAAAAAAAATCTTTAACTTAATTTACCAAAGTAGCCTTTTGCACCTTTTGTAATCATTTATTTACTTCGTTACTTATTTTTAATGTTATCTTATTCTAGAGCATTTTATAATAAAATATAAAATCTTTTAGTAATAAGTCAGGCCGATAGTCTTAGTTACTAGTTGCCTTGCTAAATGTAATGTAATTATTTATAATTATAGTTCATAAAAATAAATAAATAAAAAATAAATATTAACGTAAATATGTTAAACTAATGGTTTGAAGCATTTCGATATCGATTGCTTAATGCATATATACAAGAAAATCGACTTTATACCTAAATATAAGACTACGGAATTCTTCCAAATGTACTGTCGTTATGCCGCCATGGCTCTTTATCAACTTCAATACGTTAAAGAAGGTTAATTATTTTAAATATGTTAAACTAATGGTTTGAAGCATTTCGATATCGCTTGCTAAATGAATATATACAAGAAAGTCGAATTTATACCTAAATATAAGCTAACGGAATTCTTCTAAATGCAGTGCAGTTATACCGCCAAGGCTTTATGAAGACATCACTGCGTTAAAGAAGGTTTATTAACTTAAATATGCTAAACTAATGATTTGAAGCATTTCGATATCGCTTGCCTAATATATATATACAAGAAAATCGAATTTATACCTAAATATAAGATAACGGAATTCTTCTAAATGCACTGCCGTTATGCCGTTAAGTCTTTATGTAGACTTCAGTGCGTTAAAGAAGGTTTATTAACTTAAATATGTTAAACTTATTATTTAAAGCATTTCGATATCGATTGCTAAATGTGTATATGCAAGAAAATCGACTTTATACCTAAATATAAGATTACGGAATTCTTCCAAATGTACTGTCGTTATGCCGCCATGGCTTTGTATCAACTTCAATACGTTAAAGAAGGTTAATTATTTTAAATATGTTAAACTAATGGTTTGAAGCATTTCGATATCGACTGCTAAATGTGTAAATACAAGAAAATCGACTTTACACCTAAATATAAAATTATAACATTACGAAATTCTTTTAAAGGCACTGCCGTTATACCGTTAAGGCTTTATGTAGACTTCAGTAAGCTAAAAAATGTTTATTAACTTAATATGTTAAACTAATGATTTAAAGCATTTCGATATCGATAGCTAAATATGTATATACAAGAAAATCGACTTAATACCTAAATATAAGATTATGGAATTCTTCTACGTGCACTGCAGTTATGCCTCCATGGCTATGTGCCCACTTCAGATCGTTAAACAAGGTTTATTAACTTAAATATGTTAAACTAATGAGCTGAAGCATTTCGATATCGATTGCTAAATGTGTATATACAAGAAATCGACTTTATACCTAAATATAAAATTATAACATTATGGAATTCTTCTAAATGCACTGCCGTTATGCCATTAGGGCTTTATGTAGACTTAAGTGCGTTAAAGAAGGTGTATAAACTTAAATATGTTAAACTAATGATTTGAAGCATTTCGATATCGATTGCTAAATGTGTATATACAAGAAAATCGAATTTATACCTAAATATAAGATAACGGAATTCTTCTTAATGCACTGCCGTTATGCCGTTAAGGCTTTATGTAGGCTTCCGTGAGTTAAAGAAGGTTAATTAACTTAAATATGTTTAACTAATGATTTGACGCATTTCGATATCGATAGCTAAATATGTATATACAAGAAAATCGACTTTATACCTAAATATAAGATTACTGAATTCTTCTACGTGCACTGCAGATATGCCTCCATGGCTATATGCCCACTTCAGATCGTTAAAGAAGGTTTATTAACTTAAATATGTATGTTAAACCAGTTATTTGAAGCATTTCGATATCGATTGCTTAATGCATATATACAAGAAAATCGACTTTATACCTGAATATAAGACTACGGAATTCTTCCATATGTACTGTCGTTATGCCGCCATGGCTCTTTATAAACTGCAATACGTTGAAGAAGGTTAATTAACTTAAATATGTTAAACTAATGATTTGATGCATTTCGATATCGCTTGCTAAATGTGTATATACAAGAAAATCGAATTTATACCTAAATAACGGGTGATTTTTTTGAGGTTAGGATTTTCATGCAGTAGTATTTGACAGATCACGTGGGATGTCAGACATGGTGTCAAAGAGAAAGATGCTCAGTATGCTTTGACATTTCATCATGAATAGACTTACTAACGAGCAACGCTTGCAAATCATTGAATTTTATTACCAAAATCAGTGTTCGGTTCGAAATGTGTTTCGCGTCCGTGTCCGATGAGCGATGAGGCTCATTTCTGGTTGAATGGCTACGTAAATAAGCAAAATTGCCGCATTTGGGGTGAAGAGCAACCAGAAGCCGTTCAAGAACTGCCCATGCATCCCGAAAAATGCACTGTTTGGTGTGGTTTGTACGCTGGTGGAATCATTGGACCGTATTTTTTCAAAGATGCTGTTGGACGCAACGTTACGGTGAATGGCGATCGCTATCGTTCGATGCTAACAAACTTTTTGTTGCCAAAAATGGAAGAACTGAACTTGGTTGACATGTGGTTTCAACAAGATGGCGCTACATGCCACACAGCTCGCGATTCTATGGCCATTTTGAGGGAAAACTTCGGACAACAATTCATCTCAAGAAATGGACCCGTAAGTTGGCCACCAAGATCATGCGATTTAACGCCTTTAGACTATTTTTTGTGGGGCTACGTCAAGTCTAAAGTCTACAGAAATAAGCCAGCAACTATTCCAGCTTTGGAAGACAACATTTCCGAAGAAATTCGGGCTATTCCGGCCGAAATGCTCGAAAAAGTTGCCCAAAATTGGACTTTCCGAATGGACCACCTAAGACGCAGCCGCGGTCAACATTTAAATGAAATTATCTTCAAAAAGTAAATGTCATGAACCAATCTAACGTTTCAAATAAAGAACCGATGAGATTTTGCAAATTTTATGCGTTTTTTTTTTTTAAAAAGTTATCAAGCTCTTAAAAAATCACCCGTTATAAGATAACGGAATTTTTCTAAATGCACTGCCGTTATGCCGTTAACGCTCTGTGTAGACTTCAGTGCGTTAAAGAAGGTTTATTAACTTAAATATGTTAAACTAATGATTTGAAGCATTTCGATATCGATTGCTAAATGTGTATATACAAGAAAATCGACTTTATACCTAAATATAAGATTACGGAATTCTTCCAAATGTACTGTCATTATGCCGCCATGGCTTTGTATCAACTTCAATACGTTAAAGAAGGTTAATTATTTCAGATATGTTAAACTAATGGTTTGAAGCATTTCGATATCGCTTGCCAAATGAATATATACAAGAAAGTCGAATTTATACCTAAATATAAGATAACGGAATTCTTCTAAATGCAGTGCAGTTATACCGCCAAGGCTTTATGTAGACTTCACTGCGTTAAAGAAGGTTTATTAACTTAAATATGTTAAACTAATGATTTGAAGCATTTCGATATCGATTGCTAAATGTGTATATACAAAAAAATCGACTTTATACCTAAATATAAGATTACGGAATTCTTCCAAATGTACTGTCGTTATGCCGCCATGGCTTTGTATCAACTTCAATACGTTAAAGAAGGTTAATTATTTTAAATATGTTAAACTAATGGTTTGAAGCATTTCGATATCGACTGCTAAATGTGTAAATACAAGAAAATCGACTTTACACCTAAATATAAAATTATAACATTACGGAATTCTTCTAAAGGCACTGCCGTTATACCGTTAAGGCTTTATGTAGACTTCAGTAAGCTAAAAAATGTTTATTAACTTAATATGTTAAACTAATGATTTGAAGCATTTCGATATCGATAGCTAAATATGTATATACAAGAAAATCGACTTACTACCTAAATATAAGATTATGGAATTCTTCTACTTGCACTGCAGTTATGCCTCCATGGCTATATGCTCACTTCAGATCGTTAAAAAAGGTTTATTAACTTAAATATGTTAAACTAATGAGCTGAAGCATTTCGATATCGATTGCTAAATGTGTATATACAAGAAAATCGACTTTATACCTAAATATAAAATTATAACATTTTGGAATTCTTCTATATGCACTGCCGTTATGCCATTAGGGCTTTATGTAGACTTAATTGCGTTAAAGAAGGTTTATTAACTTAAATATGTTAAACTAATGATTTGAAGCATTTCGATATCGATTGCTAAATGTGTATATACAAGAAAATCGAATTTATACCTAAATATAAGATAACGGAATTCTTCTAAATGCACTGCCGTTAAGGCTTTATGTAGACTTCCGTGAGTTAAAGAAGGTTAATTAACTTAAATATGTTAAACTAATGATTTGAAGCATTTCGATATCGATAGCTAAATATGTATATACAAGAAAATCGACTTTATACCTAAATATAAGATTATGGAATTTTTCTACGTGCACTGCAGGTATGCCTCCATGGCTATATGCCCACTTCAGATCGTTAAAAAAGGTTTATTAACTTAAATATGTTAAACTAATGAGCTGAAGCATTTCGATATCGCTTGCCAAATATGTATATACAAGAAAATCGAATTTATGCCTA
This sequence comes from Bactrocera correcta, assembly GCA_027475135.1. Taxonomy (NCBI): domain Eukaryota; kingdom Metazoa; phylum Arthropoda; class Insecta; order Diptera; family Tephritidae; genus Bactrocera; species Bactrocera correcta. Next base: position 5,899 of record JAPZAG010002512.1, on the reverse strand, counting down.
AATATAAGATAACGGAATTTTTCTAAATGCACTGCCGTTGTGCCATTAACGCTTTATGTAGACTTCAGTGCGTTAAAGAAGGTTTATTAACTTAAATATGTTAAACCAGTTATTTGAAGCATTTCGATATCGATTGCTTAATGCATATATACAAGAAAATCGACTTTATACCTGAATATAAGACTACGGAATTCTTCCAAATGTACTGTCGTTATGCCGCCATGGCTCTTTATAAACTGCAATACGTTAAAGAAGGTTAATTAACTTAAATATGTTAAACTAATGATTTGATGCATTTCGATATCGCTTGCTAAATGTGTATATACAAGAAAATCGAATTTATACCTAAATATAATATAACGGAATTCTTCTAAATGCACTGCCGTTATGCCGTCAACGCTCTATGTAGACTTCAGTGCGTTAAAGAAGGTTTATTAACTTAGATATGTTAAACTAATGATTTGAAGCATTTCGATATCGATTGCTAAATGTGTATATTCAAGAAAACCGACTTTATACCTAAATATAAGATAACGGAATTCTTCCAAATGTACTGTCGTTATGCCGCCATGGCTTTGTATCAACTTCAATACGTTAAAGAAGGTTAATTATTTTAAATATGTTAAACTAATGGTTTGAAGCATTTCGATATCGACTGCTAAATGTGTAAATACAAGAAAATCGACTTTACACCTAAATATAAAATTATAACATTACGGAATTCTTCTAAAGGCACTGCCGTTATACCGTTAAGGCTTTATGTAGACTTCAGTAAGCTAAAAAATGTTTATTAACTTAATATGTTAAACTAATGATTTGAAGCATTTCGATATCGATAGCAAAATATGTATATACAAGAAAATCGACTTACTACCTAAATATAAGATTATGGAATTATTCTACGTGCACTGAAGTTATGCCGCCATGGCTTTGTATCAACTTCGATACGTTAAAAAAGTTTAAATATGTTAAACTAATGGTTTGAAGCATTTCGATATCGACTGCTAAATGTGTAAATACAAAAAAATCGACTTTATACCTAAATATAAAATTATAACATTACGGAATTCTTCTAAATGCACTGCCGTTATACCGTTAACGCTTTATGTAGACTTTAGTAAGCTAAAAAATGTTTATTATGTTAATATGTTAAACAAATGATTTGAAGCATTTCGATATCGATAGCTAAATATGTATATACAATAAAATCGACTTTATACCTAAATATAAGATTATGGAATTCTTCTACGTGCACTGCAGTTATGCCTCCATGGCTATATGCCCACTTCAGATCGTTTAAGAAGGTTTATTAACATAAATATGTTAAAGTAATGAGCTGAAGCATTTCGATATCGATTGCTAAATGTGTATATACAAGAGCATCGATTTTATACCTAAATAAAAGATTACGGAAATTACCCAAATATACTGCCGTTATGCCGTTATGGCTTTTGTAAAGAAGGTTAATTATTTAAATATGTTAAACTAATGGTTTGAAGCATTTCGATAACGACTGCTAAATGTGTAAATACAAGAAAATCGACTTTATACCTAAATATAAGATTTTGGAATTCTTCTACGTGCACTGCAGTTATGCCTCCATGGCTATATGCCCACTTCAGATCGTAAAAGAAGGTTTCTTAACTTAAATATGTTAAACTAATGAGCTGAAGCATTTCGATATCGCTTGCCAAATATGTATATACAAGAAAATCGAAATGCCGCCATGGCTTTGTATCAACTTCAATACGTTAAAGAAGGTTAATTATTTTAAATATGTTAAACTAATGGTTTGAAGCATTTCGATATCGATAGCTAAATATGTATATACAAGAAAATCGACTTAATACCTAAATATAAGATTATGGAATTCTTCTACGTGCACTGCAGTTATGCCTCCATGGCTATATGCCCACTTCAGATCGTTAAAAAAGGTTAATTAACTTAAATATGTTAAACTAATGAGCTGAAGCATTTCGATATCGATTGCTAAATGTGTATATACAAGAAAATCGACTTTATACCTTAATATAAAATTATAACATTATGGAATTCTTCTAAATGCACTGCCGTTATGGCATTAGGGCTTTATGTAGACCTAAGTGCGTTAAAGAAGGTTTATTAACTTAAATATGTTAAACTTATGATTTGAAGCATTTCGATATCGATTGCTAAATATGTATATACAAGAAAAGCGAATTTATACCTAAATATAAGATAACGGAACCCTTCTAAATGCACTGCCGTTATGCCGTTAACGCTTTATGTAGACTTCCGTGAGTTAAAGAAGGTTAATTAACTTAAATATGTTAAACTAATGATTTGAAGCATTTCGATATCGGCTGCTAAATGTGTATATTCAAGAAAATCGACTTTATACCTAAATATAAAATTATAACATTACGGAATTCTTCTAAATGCACTGCCGTTATACCGTTAAGGCTTTGTGTAGACTTTAGTAAGTTAAAAAATGTTTATTATCTTAATATGTTAAACAAATGATTTGAAGCATTTCGATATCGATAGCTAAATATGTATATAAAAGAAAATCGACTTTATACCTAAATATAAGATTCTGGAATTCTTCTACGTCCACTGCCGTTATGCCAACTTCAGATCGTTAAAGAAGGTTTATTAACATAAATATGTTAAACTAATGAGCTGAAGCATTTCGATATCGATTGCTAAATGTGTATATACAAGAAAATCGAATTTATACCTAAATATAAGATAACGGAATTCTTCTAAATGCACTGCCGTTATGTCGTTATGGCTTTATGTAGACTTCAGTGAGTTAAAGATGGTTTATTAACTTAAATATGTTAAACAAATGGTTTGAAGCATTTCGATATCGATTGCTTAATGCATATATACAAGAAAATCGACTTTATACCTAAATATAAGACTACGGAATTCTTCCAAATGTACTGTCGTTATGCCGCCATGGCTCTTTATCAACTTCAATACGTTAAAGAAGGTTAATTAACTTAAATATGTTAAACTAATGGTTTGAAGCATTTCGATATCGACTGCTAAATGTGCAAATACAAGAAAATCGACTTTACACCTAAATATAAAATTATAACATTACGGAATTCTTCTAAATGCACTGCCGTTATTCCGTTAAGGCCTTATGTAGACTTCAGTATGCTAAAAACTGTTTATTAACTTAATATGTTAAACTAATGATTTGAAGCATTTCGATATCGATAGTTAAATATGTATATACAAGAAAATCGAATTTATACCTAAATATAAGATTATGGAATTCTTCTACGTGCACTGCAGTTATGCCTCCATGGCTATATGCCCACTTCCGATCGTTTAAGAAGGTTTATTAACTTAAATATGTTAAAGTAATGTATATACAAGAAAATCGACTTTATACCTAAATATAAAATTATAACATTATGGAATTCTTCTAAATGCACTGCCGTTATGCCATTAGGGCTTTATGTAGACTTAAGTGCGTTAAAGAAGGTTTATTAACTTAAATATGTTAAACTAATGATTTGAAGCATTTCGATATCGGTTGCTAAAAATGTATATACAAGAAAATCGAATTTATACCTAAATATAAGATAACGGAATTCTTCTAAATGCACTGCCGTTATGCCGTTAAGGCTTTATGTAGACTTCCGTGAGTTAAAGAAGGTTAATTAACTTAAATATGTTAAACTAATGATTTGAAGCATTTCGATATCGGCTGCTAAATGTGTATATACAAGAAAATCGACTTTATACCTAAATATAAGATTACGGAATTATTCCAAATGTACTGTCGTTAAGCCGCCATGGCTCTTTATCAACTTCAATACGTTAAAGAAGATTAATTATTTTAAATATGTTAAACTAATGGTTTGAAGCATTTCGATATCGACTGCTAAATGTGTAAATACAAGAAAATCGACTTTATACCTAAATATAAAATTATGGAATTCTTCTACATCCACTGCCGTTATGCCAACTTCAGATCGTTAAAGAAGGTTTATTAACATAAATATGTTAAACTAATGAGTTGAAGCATTTCGATATCGATTGCTAAATGTGTATATACAAGAAAATCGAATTTATACCTAAATATAAGATAACGGAATTCTTCTAAATGCACTGCCGTTATGCCGTTATGGCTTTATGTAGACTTCAGTGAGTTAAAGAAGGTTTATTAACTTAAATATGTTAAACTAATGGTTTGAAGAATTTCGATATCGATTGCTTAATGCATATATACAAAAAAATCGACTTTATACCTAAATATAAGACTACGGAATTCTTCCAAAGGTACTGTCGTTATGCCGCCATGGCTCTTTGTCAACTTCAATACGTTAAAGAAGGTTAATTAACTTAAATATGTTAAACTAATGGTTTGATGCATTTCGATATCGACTGCTAAATGTGTAAATACAAGAAAATCGACTTTACACCTTAATATAAAATTATAACATTACGGAATTCTTCTAAATGCACTGCCGTTATACCGTTATGGCTTTATGTAGACTTCAGTATGCTAAAAACTGTTTATTAACTTATTATGTTAAACTAATGATTTGAAGCATTTCGATATCGATAGCTAAATATGTATATAAAAGAAAATCGACTTTATACCTAAATATAAGATTATGGAATTCTTCTACATCCACTGGCGTTATGCTAACTTCAGAACGTTAAAGAAGGTTTATTAACTTAAATATGTTATACTAGTGAGTTGAAGCATTTCGATATCGATTGCTAAATGTGTATATACAAGAAAATCGAATTTATATCTAAATATAAGATAACGGAATTCTTCTAAATGCACTGCCGTTATGCCGTTAGGGCTTTATGTATACTTTAGTGAGTTAAAGAATGTTTATTAACTTAGATATGTTAAACTTATGGTTTGAAGCATTTCGATATCGATTGCTTAATGCATATATACAAGAAAATCGACTTTATACCTAAATATAAAATTATAACATTACGGAATTCTTCTAAATGCACTGCCGTTATACCGTAAAGGCTTTATGTAGACTTTAGTAAGCTAAAAAAAGTTTATTATCTTAATATGTTAAACAAATGATTTGAAGCATTTCGATATCGATAGCTAAATATGTATATAAAAGAAAATCGACTTTATACCTAAATATAAGATTATGGAATTCTTCTACGTGCACTGCAGTTATGCCTCCATGGCTATATGCCCACTTCAGATCTTTTAAGAAGGTTTATTAACTTCAATATGTTAAACTAGTGAGCTGAAGCATTTCGGTATCGATTGCTAAATGTGTATATACAAGAAAATCGATTTCATACCTTAATAAAAGATTACGGAAATTACCCAAAAATATACTGCCGATATGCCGTTATGGCTTTTGTAAAGAAGGTTAATTATTTAAATATGTTAAGCTAATGGTTTGCAGCATTTCGATATCGATTGCTAAATGTGCAAATACAAGAAAATGGACTTTATACCTAAATATAAAATTATAACATTATGGAATTCTTCTAAATGCACTGCCGTTATGCCATTAGGGCTTTATGTAGACTTAAGTGTGTTAAAGGAGGTTTATTAACTTAAATATGTTAAACTAATGATTTAAAGCATTTTGATATCGATTGCTAAATCTGTATATACAAGAAAATCGAATTTAGACCTAAATATAAGATAACAGAATTCTTCTAAATGCAATGCCGTTATGCCATTAAGGCTTTATGTAGACTTCAGTGCGTTAAAGAAGGTTTATTAACTTAAATAAGTTAAACTAATGGTTTGAAGCATTTCGATATCGATAGCTAAATATGTATATACAATAAAATCGAATTTATACCTAAATATAAGATTACGGAATTCTTCTACATCCACTGCCGTTATGCCAACTTCAGATCGTTAAAGAAGTTTTATTAACTTAAATATGTTAAA
>JAPZAG010002511.1:0-16549 GCA_027475135.1 Bactrocera correcta | reverse complement strand
ATCTTACTGAAGTCTACTTAAAGCCTTAACGGCATAACGGCAGTGCTTTTAGAAGAACTACGTAATCTTATATTTAGGTATAAAGTCGATTTTCTTGTATTTACTCATTTAGCAATCGATATCGAAATGCTTCAGCTTATTAGTTTAACATATTTAAGTTAATAAACCTTCTTCAACGAACTGAAGTTGGCATAAAGCCATGGCGGCATAACGGCAGTGCATGTAGAAGAATTCCGTTATCTTATATTTAAGTATAAAGTCGATTTTGTTGTATATACACATTTAGCAATCGATATCGAAATGCTTCAAATCATTAGGTTAACATATTTAAGTTAATAAACCATCTTTAACGTATTGAAAGTGATATAAAGCCATGCCGGCATAACGACAGTACATTTGGAAGAATTCCGTTAACCTATGTTCAGGTATAAAGTCAGGTTTCTTGTGTTAGCACATTTAGCAATCGATATCGAAATGATTCAAATCATTAGTTTTACATTTTCAGTTTTTTATAATAAACCATCTTTAACGCCCTGAAGTCTACATAAAGCCTTAGCGGTATACCTGAAGTGCATTTAGAAGAATTCCGTAATCTTGTATTTAGGTATAAAGTCGATTTTCTTGTATTTACATATTTAGCAATCGATATCGAAATGCTTCAAATCATTAGTTTAACATATTTAAGTTAATAAATCTTCTTTAACGCACTGAAGTTAACACAAAGCCATAGCGGTATAACGGCAGTGCATTTGGAAGAATTCCGTAATCTTGTATTTAGGTATAACGTCGATTTTCTTGTATATACACATTTAGCAATCGATATCGCGATGCTTCAATCCATTAGTTTAACATATTTAAGTTATAAAACCTTCTTCAACGAACTGAAGTTGTCATAAAGCCATGGCGGCATAACGGCAGTGCATGTAGAAGAATTCCCTAATCTTATATTTAGGTAAAAAGTCGATTTTCTGTATTTACATATTTAGCAAGCGATATCGAAATGCTTCAAATCATTAGTTTAACATATTTAAGTTAATAAACCTTTAACGCACAGAGGTCTACAAAAAGCCTTAACGGTATAACTGCAGTGCATTTAAAAGAATTCAGTAATCTTATATTTCGTTATAAAGTCGATTTTCTTGTATATATACATTTAGAAATCGAAATCGAAATGCTTCAAATCATTAGTTTAACATATTTAAGTTAACAAACCTACTTTAACGAACTGAAGTTGACATAAAGCCATGGCGGCATAACGACAGTGCATGTAGAAAAATTCCGTTATCTTATATTTAGGTATAAAGTCGATTTTCTTGTACATACGCATTTAGCAATCGATATCGAAATGCCTCAAATCATTAGTTTAACATATTTAAGTTAACAAACCTACTTTAACGAACTGAAGTTTACATAAAGCCATGGCGGAATAGCGGCAGTGCATTTGGAAGAATTCCGTTATCCTATGTTTAGGTATAAAGTCAGGTTTCTTGTACAAGCACATTTAGTAATCGATATCGAAATATTTAAAATCATTAGTTTAACATATTTAAGTTAGATAACCTTTTTTAACCTACCGAAGGTGACATAAATCCATGGCGGCATAACGGCAGTGCATGTAGAAGAATTCCGTAATCTTATATCTAGGTATAAAATCGGTTTTCTTGTTTATACACATTTAGCAATCGATATCGAAATGCTTCAAATCATTAGTTTAACATTTTCAAGTTATTTATAATAAACCTTCTTTAACACACTGAAGTCTACATAAAGCCTTAACGGTATAACTGCAGTGCATTTAGAAGAATTCCGTAATCTTATATTAAGGTATAAAGTCGAGTTTCTTGTATATACTCATTTAGCAATCGATATCGAAATACTTCAAATCATTATTTTAACATATTTAAGTTAATCAACCCTCTTTATCTTACTGAAGTCTACATAAAGCCTTAACGGCATAACGGCAGTGAATTTAGAAGAATTACGTAACCTTATAATTAGGTATAAAGTCGATTTTCTTGTAAATACTCATTTAGCAATCGATATCGAAATACTTCAAATCATTATTTTAACATATTTAAGTTAATAAAGCTTCTTTAACGCACTGAAGTTAACATAAAGCCATGGCGGCATAACCGTAGTGCATGTAGAAGAATTCCGTAATCTTATGTTTAGGTATAAATACGATTTTGTTGTATATAAACATTTAGCAATCGATATCGAGATGCTTCAACTCATTAGTTTAACATATTTAAGTTAATAAACCTTCTTCAACGATCTGAACTTGGCTTAAAGCCATGGCGGCATAGCGGCAGTGCATGTAGAAGAATTCCGTAATCTTATATTTAGGTATAAAGTCGATTTTCTTTTATATACACAGTTAGCAAAAGATATTGAAATGCTTCAAATCATTAGTTTCACAAATTTAAGTTAATAAAGCCTCTTTAACGAACTGAAGTTGGCATAAAGCCAAGGCAGCATAACGGCAGTGCAAGTAGAAGAATTCCGTAATCTTATGTTGAGGTATAAAGTCGATTTTCTTGTATATACACATTTAGCAATCGATATCGAAATGCTTCAAATCATTGGTTTCACAAATTTAAGTTAATAAAACCTCTTTAACGAACTGAAGTTGTCATAAAGCCATGGCGGCATAACGGCAGTGCAAGTAGAAGAATTCCGTAATCTTATATTTAGGTTAAAGTCTATTTTCAAGTATTTACACATTTGTGAATCGATATCGAGATGCTTCAAATAATTACTTTAACATATTTAAGTTAAACAATCTTTTTTAACGTACTGAAGTTTATATAAAGCCATAACGGCAGTGTATTTCGATGATTTCCGTCATCTTATATATATGTATAAAGTCGATTTTCTTGTATTTACATATTTAGCAATCGATATTGAAAAGCTTCAAATCATTAGTTTAACATATTTAAGTTAATTAACCATCTTTAACGTATTGAAGGTGATATAAAGCCATGGCGGCATAACGACAGTAATTTGGAAGAATTCCGTAATCTTATATTTAGGTATAAAATCGATTTTCTTGTAAATACACATTCAGAAATCGATACCGAAATGCTTCAAATCATTAGTTTAACATATTTAAGTTAATTAACCTTCTTTATCTTACTGAAGTCTACATAAAGCCTTAACGGTATAACGGCAATGCATTTAGAAGAATTACGTAATGTTATATTTAGGTATAAAGTCGATTTTCTTGTATATACACATTTAGCAATCGATATCGAAATGCTTCAAATCATTAGTTTCATATATTTAAGTTAATAAACCTTCTTTAACCACCTGAAGTTTACATAAATCTATTACGGTAGAACGGCAGTGCATTTAGAAGAATTCCGTAATCTTATATTTAGGTATAAAATCGATTTTCTTGTATATACAATTTAGCAATCGATATCGAAATGCTTCAAATCATTAGTTTAACATATTTAAGTAAATTAACCTTCTTAATCTTACTAAAGCCATTACGGCAGAACGGCAGTGCATTTAGAATACCGTTATCTTATATTTAGGTATAAAATCGCTTTTTTTGTATATACACATTTAGCAATCGATATCGAAATGCTTCAAATAACTGGTTTAACATATGTATTTAAGTTATTTAGCCTACTTTGTCTTACTTGCGTTTACATAAAGCCTTATCGGCATGACGGCAGAGCATTTAGAAGAATTCCGTATTCTTATATTTAGGTATAAAGTCGATTTTGTTGTATATACACATTTAGCAATTAATATCGAAATGCTTCAATTCATTAGTTTAACATATTAAGATTAATAAAACTTTTTTAACGAACTGACGTTTACATAAAGCCATGATGGCATAACGGCAGTGCATTTAGAAGAATTACCTAATCTTATATTTAGGTATAAATTCGATTTTCTTGTATATACACATTTAGCAATCGAAATCGAAATGCTTCAAATTATTAGTTTAACATATTTAAGTCACCCTTTTATCTTACTGAAGTCTACTTAAAGCCTTAACGGCATAACGGCAGTGCATTTAGAAGAACTACGTAATCTTATATTTAGGTATAAAGTCGATTTTCTTGTATTTACTCATTTAGCAATCGATATCGAAATGCTTCAAATCATTAGGTTAACATATTTAAGTTAATAAACCATCTTTAACGTATTGAAGGTGATATAAAGCCATGGCGGCATAACGACAGTACATTTGGAAGAATTCCGTTAACCTATGTTTAGGTATAAAGTCAGGTTTCTTGTGTTAGCACATTTAGCAATCGATATCGAAATGCTTCAAATCATTAGTTTAACATTTTCAAGTTTTTTATAATGAACCTTCTTTAACGCCCTGAAGTCTACATAAAGCCTTAGCGGTATACCTGCAGTGCAATTAGAAGAATTCCGTAATCTTATATTTAGGTATAAAGTCGATTTTCTTGTATTTACATATTTAGCGCTCGATATCGAAATGCTTCAAATCATTAGTTTAACATATTTAAGTTAATAAAGCTTCTTTAACGCACTGAAGTTAACATAAAGCCAGAACGGTATAACGGCAGTGCATTTGGAAGAATTCCGTAATCTTGTATTTAGGTATAAAGTCGATTTTCTTGTATATACACATTTGGCAATCGAAATCGCGATGCTTCAATTCATTAGTTTAACATATTTAAGTTAATAAACCTTCTTCAACGAACTGAAGTTGTCATAAAGCCATGGCGGCATAACGGCAGTGCATGTAGAAGAATTCCCTAATCTTATATTTAGGTAAAAAGTCGATTTTCTGTATTTACATATTTAGCAAGCGATATCGCGATGCTTCAAATCATTAGTTTAACATATTTAAGTTAATAAAGCTTCTTTAACGCACTGAAGTTAACATAAAGCCAGAACGGTATAACGGCAGTGCATTTGGAAGAATTCCGTAATCTTGTATTTAGGTATAAAGTCGATTTTCTTGTATATACACATTTAGCAATCGATATCGAGATGCTTCAATTCATTAGTTTAACATATTTAAGTTAATAACCCTTCTTCAACGCACTGAAGTTGTCTTAGAGGCATGGCGGCATAACGGCAGTGCACGTAGAAGAATTCCGTAATCTTATATTTAGGTATAAAGTCGATTTTCTTGTATATATGCATTAAGCAATCGATATCGGAATGCTTCAAATCATTAGTTTAACATATTTAAGTTAATAAAGCTTCTTTAACGCACTGAAGTTAACATTAAGCCACGGCGGCATAACGACAGTGCATGTAGAAAAATTCCGTTATCTTATATTTAGGTATAAAGTCGATTTTCTTGTATATACACATTTAGCAATCGATATCGAGATGTTTCAATTCATTAGTTTAAAATATTTAAGTTAATAAACCTTCTTCAACGCACTGAAGTTGTCATAAAGCCATGGCGGCGTAACGGCAGTGCATGTGGAAGAATTCCGTAATCTTATATTTAGGTATAAAGTCGATTTTCTTGTATTTACATATTTAGCAATCGATATCGAAATGCTTCAATTCAATAGTTTAACATATTTAACATAACGCACTGAAGTTGTCATAAAGCCATGGCGGCATAACGGCAGTGCATGTAGAAGAATTCCGTAATCTTATATTTAGGTATAAAGTCGATTTTCTTGTACATACGCATTTAGCAATCGATATCGAAATGCTTCAAATCATTAGTTTAACATATTTAAGTTAACAAACCTACTTTAACGAATTGAAGTTTACATAAAGCCATGGCGGAATAGCGGCAGTGCATTTGGAAGAATTCCGTTTTCCTATGTTTAGGTATAAAGTCAGGTTTCTTGTACAAGCACATTTAGCAATCGATATCGAAATGCTTCAAATCATTAGTTTAACATATTTAAGTTAAATTACCTTTTTTAACCTACCGAAGGTGACATAAATCCATGGCGGCATAACGGCAGTGCATGTAGAAGAATTCCGTAATCTTATATCTAGGTATAAAATCGGTTTTCTTGTTTATACACATTAATCAATCGATATCGAAATGCTTCAAATCATTAGTTTAACATATTTAAGTTAATCAACCCTCTTTATCTTACTGAAGTCTACATAAAGCCTTAACGGCATAACGGCAGTGAATTTAGAAGAATTACGTAACCTTATAATTGGGTATAAAGTCGATTTTGTTGTATATACACATTTAGCAATCGATATCGAGATGTTTCAACTCATTAGTTTAACATATTTAAGTTAATTAAACTTCTTCAACGATCTGAACTTGGCTTAAAGCCATGGCGGCATATCGGCAGTGCATTTAGAAGAATTCGGTTATCTTCTATTTAGGTATAAAGTCGATTTTCTTGTATATACAAATTTAGCAATTGATATCGAAATGCTTCAAATCATTAGTTTAACATATTTAAGTTAATCAACCCTCTTTATCTTACTGAAGTCTACATAAAGCCTTAACGGCATAACGGCAGTGCATTTGGAAGAATTCCGTTATCCTATGTTTAGGTATAAAGTCAGGTTTCCTGTACAAGCACATTTAGCAATCGATATCGAAATGCTTAAAATCATTAGTTTAACATATTTAAGTTAATAAACATTTTTTAAGCTTACTGAAGTCTACATAAAGCCTTAACGGTATAATGGCAGTGCATTTAGAAGAATTCCGTAATGTTATAATTTAAATTTAAGTATGAATTCGATTTTCTTGTATATACACATTTAGCAATCGATATCGAAATGTTTCAAATCATTAGTTTAACATATTTAAGTTAGTTAACCTTCTTTAACATATTGAAGTTGATATAAAGCCATGGCGGCATAACGGCAGTGCATGTAGAAGAATTCCGTAACCTTATATTCAGGTATAAAGTCGATTTTCTTGTATATACACATTTAGCAATCGATATCGAAATGCTTCAAATCATTAGTTTAATATATTAAGTTAATAAACATTTTTTAGCTTACCGAAGTCTACATAAAGCCTTAGCGGTATAATGGCAGTGCATTTAGAAGAATTCCGTAATGTTATAATTTTATATCTAGGTATAAGGTCGATTTTCTTGTATTTACACATTTAGCAATCGATATCGAAATGCTTCAAACCACTAGTTATACATATTTAAAATAATTAACCTTCTTTAACGTATTGAAGTTGATAAAAAGCCGTGGCGGCATAACGACAGTACATGTGGAAGGATTCCGTAATCTTATATTTAGGTATAAATTCGATTTTCTTGTATGTATACATTTCGCAATCGATATCGAAATGCTTCAGATAACTGGTTTAACATATTTGAATTAATTAACCTTCTTTATCTTACTGAAGTTTACATAAAGACATAACGGCAGTATATTTATATGAATTCCGTTATCTTATATTTAGGTATAAAGTCGATTTTCTTGTATATACTCATTTAGCAATCGATATCGAAATGCTTCAAATCATTAGTTTAACATATTTAAGTTAATAAACATTTTTTAAGCTTACTGAAGTCTACATAAAGCCTTAACGGTATAATGGCAGTGCATTTAGAAGAATTCCGTAATGTTATAATTTAAATTTAAGTATGAATTCGATTTTCTTGTATATACACATTTAGCAATCGATATCGAAATGCTTCAAACCACTAGTTTAACATATTTAAAATAATTAACCTTCTTTAACGTATGGAAGGTGATAAAAAGCCATGGCGGCATAACGACAGTACATGTGGAAGAATTCCGTAATCTTATATTTAGGTATAAATTCGATTTTCTTGTATGTATACATTTCGCAATCGATATCGAAATGCTTAAGATAACTGGTTTAACATATTTGAAGTAATTAATCTTCTTTATCCTACTGAAGTTTACATAAAGCCATAACGGCATAACGGCAGTATATTTATATGAATTCCGTTATCTTATATTTAGGTATAAAGTCGATTTTTTTGTACATACATATTTAGCAATTGATATCGAAATGCTTCAAATCATTTGTTTAACATGTTTAAGTTAATAAACCGTTAACGCGCAGAAGCCTACATTAAGCCTTAACGGTATAACTGCAGTGCATTTTAAAGAATTCCGTAATGTTATAATTTTATATTTAGCTATAAAGTCGATTTTCTTGTATTTACATATTTAGCAATCGATATCGAAATGCTTCAAAACATAAGTTTAACATATTTAAGTTAATTATTCCCCTCTATCTTACTGAAATCTACATAAAGCCTTAACGGCATAACGGCAGTGCATTTAGAAGTATTCCGTTATCCTATATTTAGGTATAAATTCGATTTTCTTATATATACACATTTAGCAATTGATATCGAAATGCTTCAAATCATTAGTTTAACATATTTAAGTTAACAAACCTACTTTAACGAACTGAAGTTGACATAGAGCCATGGCGGATTAACGGCCGTGCATTTGGAAGAATTCCGTTATCCTATGTTTAGGTATAAAGTCAAATTTCTTGTACTAGCACATTTAGCAATCTATATCGAATTGCTTCAAATCATTAGTTTAACATATTTAAGTTAATAAACCTTCTTTAACGTATTGAAGTTGATAAAGAGCCATGGCGGCATAGCGGCAGTGCATGTAGAAGAATTCCGTAATCTTATATTTAGGTATAAAGTCGATTTTCTTTTATATACACATTTAGCAAACGATATTGAAATGCTTCAAATCATTAGTTTCACAAATTTAAGTTAATAAAACCTCTTTAACGAACTGAAGTTTACATAAAGCCAAGGCGGCATATCGGCAGTGCATGTAGAAGAATTCCGTAATCTTATATATAGGTATAAAATTGATTTTCTTGTATAAATGCATTAAGCAATCGATATCGAAATGCTTCAAATCATTAGTTTAATATATTAAGTTAATAAACATTTTTTAGCTTACCGAAGTCTACATAAAGCCTTAGCGGTATAATGGCAGTGCATTTAGAAGAATTCCGTAATGTTATAATTTTATATCTAGGTATAAGGTCGATTTTCTTGTATTTACACATTTAGCAATCGATATCGAAATGCTTCAAACCACTAGTTATACATATTTAAAATAATTAACCTTCTTTAACGTATTGAAGTTGATAAAAAGCCGTGGCGGCATAACGACAGTACATGTGGAAGGATTCCGTAATCTTATATTTAGGTATAAATTCGATTTTCTTGTATGTATACATTTCGCAATCGATATCGAAATGCTTCAGATAACTGGTTTAACATATTTGAATTAATTAACCTTCTTTATCTTACTGAAGTTTACATAAAGACATAACGGCAGTATATTTATATGAATTCCGTTATCTTATATTTAGGTATAAAGTCGATTTTCTTGTATATACTCATTTAGCAATCGATATCGAAATGCTTCAAATCATTAGTTTAACATATTTAAGTTAGTTAACCTTCTTTAACATATTGAGGTTGATATAAAGCGATATCGAAATGCTTCAAATCATTAGTTTAACATATTAAAGTTAATAAACCTTCTTTAACGCACTGAAGTCTACATAAAGCCTTAACGGGATAACTGCTGTGCATTTGGAAGAATTCCGTAATCTTATATTAAGGTATAAAGTCGATTTTCTTGTATTTACATATTTAGCAATCGATATCGAAATGCTTTAAATCATAAGTTTAACATATTTAAGTTAATTAACCATCTTTAACGTATTGAAGGTGAAATAAAGCCATGGCGGCATAACGACAGTAATTTGGAAGAATTCCGTAATCTTATATTTAGGTATAAAGCCGATTTGCTTGTATATATGCATTAAGAAATCGATATCGAAATGCTTCAAATCATTAGTTTAACATATTTAAGTTAACAAACCTTCTTTAAAGAACTGAAGTTGACATAAAGCCATGGCGGATTAACGGCAGTGCATTTGGAAGAATTCCGTTATCCTATGTTTAGGTATAAAGTCAAGTTTCTTGTACTAGCACATTTAGCAATCGATATCGAAATGCTTCAAATCATTAGTTTAACAAATTTAAGTTAAATTACCTTCTTTAACGTATCGAGGGTGACATGAAGCCATGGCGGCATAACGGCAGTGCATGTAGAAGTTAATAAGCCTTCTTTAACGCACTGAAGTTAACCTAAAGCCTTGCGGTATAACGGCAGTGCATGTAGAAGAATTCCGTAATCTTATGTTTAGGTATAAATTCGATTTTGTTGTATATACACATTTAGCAATCGATATCGGGATGCTTCAACTCATTAGTTTAACATATTTTAGTTAATAAACTTTCTTCGAAGAAATGAAGTTGGCATAAAATCATGGCCGCATAACGGATGTAGAAGTATTCCGTTATCTTATATTTAGGTATAAAGTCGATTTTCTTGTATATAGACATTTAGTAATCGATATCGAAATGCTTCAAATCATTAGCTTAACATATTAAAGTTAATAAACCTTCTTTAATGCACTGAAGTCTACATAAAGCCTTAACGGTATAACTGCAGTGCATTTAGAAGAATTCCGTAATCTTATATTAAGGTATAAAGTCGATTTTCTTGTATTTACATATTTAGCAATCGATATCGAAATGCTTCAAATCATTAGTTTTGCATTTTGAAGTTATTTATAATAAACTTTCTCTAACGCACTGAAGTTTACATAAAGCCTTAACGGTATAACTGCAGTGCATTTAAAAGAATTCCGTAATCTTATATTTAGGTACAAAGTCGATTTTCCTGTATTTACATATTTAGCAATCGAAATCGAAATGCTTCAAATCATAAGTTTAACATATTTAAGTTAATTATTCCCCTCTATCTTACTGAAGTCTACATAAAGCCTTAACGGCATAACGGCAGTGTGTTTATAAGAATTCCGTTATCTTATATTGTTTACTTACTTCGATTTAGCCACCACTCACCTTGAAACTCGACACTGGTTATTTCACCGGCAATATTCGATTAGAGAAAAAAAATACACAACTGGGGGTTTTGTTTTCTTTTTATTTACTGCATTGCCACTTCAGAATAGATATGCAATAATACTTGCGGAAGGTATGCGGATGTAAAAGAAATGACGCTGCGTTGGACGTTCCATCGGCTCTGGTCGACGTAAAAAGGGAAGGTCGTCCTCTCGAACGGTCGGTTTTGACTGTTGGGCAGTGCAGAGTTGTGGTGTGATGTTCGTATGTGTGATATATATTCATGTGTAGTAGTGTGTGGTGTCTTCATGTGGAATGTCTGCATGTGTGGTGTCTTCATTTATGGTTCGCGTTACTGTGGTGTGTTGTCGTGTGGTTGTTCAGTGTCGGATGTATAAAAGGGGAGAGCTAACTCATCTAGCCATATATTTAGGTATAAATTCGTTTTTCTTGTATATACACATATAGCAATCGATATCGAAATGCTTCAAATCACTAGTTTAACATATTTAAGTTATTAAACCTTCTTTAACGCACTGAAGTCTACTTAAAGTGTTAACGGCATAACGGCAGTGCATTTAGAAAAATTCCGTTATCTTATATTTAGGTATAAATTCGATTTTCTTGTATATACATATTTGGCAAGCAATATCGAAATGCTTCAAATCATTAGTTTAACATATTTAAGGTAATTGACCTTCTTTAACGTATTGAAAATGATTTAAAGCCATAACGGCAGTGCATTTGGAAGAATTCCGTAATCTTATATTTAGGTATAAAGTCGATTTTCTTTTATATACACATTTAGATATCGATATCAAAATGCTTCAAATCATTAGTTTAACGTATTAAATTAATAAACATTTTTTAGCTTACTTCTACATAAAGCCTTAACGGTATAACGGCAGTGCATTTAGAAGAATTCAGTAATGTTTTAATTTTATATTTAGATATAAATTCGATTTTCTTGTATATACACATTTAGCAATCGATATCGAAATGTTTCAAATCATTAGTTTAACATATTTAAGTTAGTTAACCTTCTTTAACATATTGAAGTTGATATAAAGCCATGGCGGCATAACGGCAGTGCATGTAGAAGAATTCCGTAACCTTATATTCAGGTATAAAGTCGATTTTCTTGTATATACACATTTAGCAATCGATATCGAAATGCTTCAAATCATTAGTTTAACATATTAAGTTAATAAACATTTTTTAGCTTAATGAGGTCTACATAAAGCCTTAACGGTATAACGGCAGTGCATTTAGAAGAAATCCGTAATGTTATAATTTTATATTTAGGTATAAAGTCGATTTTGTTGTATTTTCACATTTAGCAGTCGATATCGAAATGCTTCAAATCATTAGTTTAACATATTTAAAATAATTAACTTTCTTTAACGTATCGTAGTTGATACAAACCATGGCGGCATATCGACAGTACATTTGGAAGAATTCCGTAATCTTATATTTAGGTATATGTAAAGTCGATTTTCTTGTATATACACATTTAGCAATCGATATCGAAATGCTTCAAATCATTAGTTTTACATTTTCAATTTATTTATAATAAAACTTCTTTAACACACTGAAGTCTACATAAAGCCTTAACGGTATAACTGCAGTGCATTTAGAAGAATTCCGTAATCTTATATTAAGGTATAAAGTCGATTTTCTTGTATTTACATATTTAGCAATCGATATCGAAATGCTTCAAATCATTAGGTAAACATATTTAAGTAACTTAACCCTCTTTTTCTTACTGAAGTCTGCAAAAGCCTTAACGGCATAACGGCAGTGCATTTAGAAGAATTACGTAATTTATGTTTAGGTATGAATTCGATTTTCTTGTACATACTCATTCAGCAATCGATATCGAAAAGCTTCAAATCATTAGTTTAACATATTTAAGATAATAAACCTTCTTTAACGCACTGAAGTCTGCAAAAGCCTTAACGGTATAACGACAGTACATTTGGAAAAATTCCGTTATCTTTTATTCAGGTATAAAGTCGATATTGTTGTACATGCACATTAAGCAATCGATATCGAAATGCTTCAAATCATTAGGTTAACATATTTAAGTTAATAAACCTTCTTTAACGTATTGAAGGTGATACAAAGCCATGGCGGCATAACGACAGTATATTTGGGACAATTCCGTAATCTTATATTTAGGTATGAAGTCGATTTTCTTATATATACACATTTAGCAATCGATGCCGATATGCTTCACATCATAAGTTTAACAGATTTAACTTAATTAATCCTCTTTATCTTACTGAAGTCTACAAAAGCCTTAACGGCATATCGGCAGTGCATTTAGAAGAATTACGTAATCTTATGTTTAGGTATGAATTCGATTTTCTTGTACATACTCATTCAGCAATCGATATCGAAATGCTTCAAATCATTAGTTTAACATATTTAAGATAATAAACCTTCTTTAACGCACTGAAGTCTGCAAAAGCCTTAACGGCATAACGGCAGTGCATTTAGAAGAATTCCGTTATCTTATATTTAGGTATAAAGTCGATTTTCTTGTATATACACATTTAGCAATCGATATCGAAATGCTTCAAATCACTAGTTTAACATATTTAAGTTAATAAATCTTCTTAAACTCACTGAAGTCTACATGAAGCCTTAACGGCATAACGGCAGTGCATTTAGAAGAATTATGTTATCTTATATTTAGGTATAAATTCGATTTTCTTGTATATACACATTTAGCAATCGATATCGAAATGCTTCAAATCATTAGCTTAACATATTTAAGTTAATAAACCTTCTTTAGCGCACTAAAGTCTACATAAGGCCCTAATGGCATAACGGCAGTGCATTTAGAAGAATTCCATAATGTTATAATTTTATGTTTAGGTATAAAGTCGATTTTCTTGTATTTACATATTTAGCAATCGATATCGAAATGCTTCAAACCATTAGCTTATCATATTTAAATAATTAACCTTCTTTACAGAAGCCATAACGGCATAACGGCAGTATATTTGGGTAATTTCCGTAATCTTTTATTTAGGTATAAAATCGATTTTCTTGTATATACACATTTAGCAATCGATATCGAAATGCTTCAAATCACTAGTTTAACATATTTAAGTTAATAAACCTACTTTAACTCACTGAAGTCTACATAAAGAATTAACGGCATAACGGCAGTGCGTTTAGAAGAATTCCGTTATCTTATATTTAGGTATAAATTCGATTTTCTTGTATATACACATTTAGCAAGCGATATCGAAATGTTTCAAAGCATTAGTTTAACATATTTAAGTTAGTTAACCTTCTTTAACATATTGAAGTTGATATAAAGCCATGGCGGCATAACGGCAGTGCATGTAGAAGAATTCCGTAATCTTATATTCAGGTATAAAGTCGATTTTCTTGTATATACACATTTAGCAATCGATATCGAAATGCTTCAAATCATTAGTTTAACATATTTAAGTTAACAAACCTACTTTAACGAACTGAAGTTGACATAAAGCCATGGCGGATTAAGGGCAGGGCATTTGGAAGAATTCCGTTATCCTATGTTTAGGTATAAAGTCAAATTTCTTGTACTAGCACATTTAGCAATCGATATCGAAATGCTTCAAATCATTAGTTTAACATATTTAAGTTAAATTACCTTCTTTAACCTACCGAAAGTGACATGAAGCCATGGCGGCATAACGGCGGTGCATGTAGAAGAATTCCGTAATTTTATATTTAGGTATAAAATCGATTTGTTGTATAAACACATTTAGCAATCGATATCGAAATGCTTCAAATCATTATTTTAACATATTTAAGTTAATAAGGCTTCTTGAACGCACTGAAGTTAACATAAAGCCATGGCGGTATAACGGCAGTGTATGTAGAAGAATTCCGTAATCTTATATTCAGGTATAAAGTCGATTTTCTTGTATATACACATTTAGCTATCGATATCGAAATGCTTCAAATCATTAGTTTAACATATTAAGTTAATAAACATTTTTTAGCTTAATGAGGTCTACATAAGGCCTTAACGGTATAACGGCAGTGCATTTAGAAGAAATCCGTAATGTTATAATTTTATATTTAGGTATAAAGTCGATTTTGTTGTATTTACACATTTAGCAGTCGATATCGAAATGCTCCAAACCATTAGTTTAACATATTTAAAATAATTAACCTTCTTTAACGTATTGTAGCTGATACAAACCATGGCGGCATATCGACAGTACATTTGGAAGAATTCCGTAATTTTATATTTAGGTATATGTTATTTCGATTTTCTTGTATATACACATTTAAAAAGCGATATCGAAATGCTTCAAATCACTAGTTTAACATATTAAAGTTAATAAACCTTCTTTAACGCACTGAAGTCTACATAAAGCCTTAACGGGATAACTGCTGTGCATTTAGAAGAATTCCGTAATCTTATATTAAGGTATAAAGTCGATTTTCTTGTATTTACATATTTAGCAATCGATATCGAAATGCTTCAAATCATAAGTTTAACATATTTAAGATAATTAACCATCTTTATCGTATTGAAGGTGAAATAAAGCCATGGCGGCATAACGACAGTAATTTGGAAGAATTCCGTAATCTTATATTTAGGTATAAAGCCGATTTGCTTGTATATGTGCATTTAGAAATCGATATCGAAATGCTTCAAATCATTAGTTTAACATATTTATGTTAACAAACCTTCTTTAAAGAACTGAAGTTGACATAAAGCCATGGCGGATTAACGGCAGTGCATTTGGAAGAATTCCGTTATCCTATGTTTAGGTATAAAGTCAAGTTTCTTGTACTAGCACATTTAGCAATCGATGTCGAAATGCTTCAAATCATTAGTTTAACATATTTAAGTTAAATTACCTTCTTTAACGTATCGAAGGTGACATGAAGCCATGGCGGCATAACGGCAGTGCATGTAGAAGAATTCCGTAATTTTATATTTAGGTATAAAATCTATTTGTTGTATAAACACATCGAGCAATCGATATCGAAATGCTTCAAATCATTAGTTTAACATATTTAAGTTATTTAACCCTACTTATCTTCCTGAAGTCTACATCAAGCCTTAAGGGCATAACGGCAGTGCATTTAGAAGAATAACGTAATCTTATATTTAGGTATAATCTTATATTTAGATATAAAGTCGATATATATATCGAAATGTTTCAAATAATTATTTTAACATATTTAAGTTAATAAACCTTCTTTAACGCACTGAAGTTAACATATAGCCTTGCGGTATAACGGCAGTGCATGTAAAAGAATTCCGTAATCTTATGTTTAGGTATAAATTCGATTTTGTTGTATATACACATTTAGAAATCGATATCGAGATGCTTCAACTCATTAGTTTAACATATTTAAGTTAATAAACTTTCTTCGAAGAACTGAAGTTGGCATAAAATCATGGCCGCATAACGGCAGTGCATGTAGAAGTATTCCGTTATCTTATATTTAGGTATAAAGTCGATTTTCTTGTATATACACATTTAGTAATCGATATCGAAATGCTTCAAATCATTAGTTTAACATATTAAAGTTAATAAACTTTCTTTAACGCACTGAAGTCTATATAAAGCCTTAACGGTATAACTGCAGTGCATTTAGAAGAATTTCGTAATCTTGTATTAAGGTATAAAAACGATTTTCTTGTATTTACATATTTACCCAAA
>JAPZAG010002510.1:0-16560 GCA_027475135.1 Bactrocera correcta | reverse complement strand
CAAACATGTGGTCCACAGTTTGCATGAGAATCCTTTTCCGGCAATGGTATGTCTGAATGTAAAAAATTGGTTGAATCAAGTAAATAGTTCCCTGTGCCCCCACAAACTTTACATACATAAATATTTTCAAACTTCCATCTGACTGTACACTTCATATGTCAACCAATACATATCTTAGCTATTTTGATAAAATTTCATATAATTAATATCAGGATTTTTAAACATTTGTTGACTTTACTTCTTGTCAATTGTTGACGGTATATGATGTACTTTATTATAACTTACCGAGCATTTTTTTCTATTAATAATAAATCGTATTGCCAAAAATAAGTAAAATGACTTAATGCAATATTTAATTTTCATATTCTCTTGTGAACTATTGACTGATGTCCAGAGCATACTAAAATTATGAAAAGAACACTTGTCCAGCCTGCTGAATGGCAGTGAAAGCATATCGACAAGAGAAGGCGAACCAAATTTCCCAATCGATAGCGATGCAGCAGACGTTTCATTGCTCGACCTTTAAGAAGTTCGAATAACAATTACCAGTCTGAACAAATCAAATCCGTCGGCGAAGAACTAAGGAGCATGCATCAGCTTCTTGGTAAATGTCTAAATGACTCTCGGCTTACCCTATCATGAAACACAGCCACACCACATTTCAACACACATAACAGCACACCACACTCACCACTCACCTTCCACATCACACCAATACACTCAAACGTGACACCACACTTCCAACTAGAACACAAAAAAAAGGGACGGACAACTCCAGCCAGACACACTTCGTTTTTGGCTTCCGCAAGGACTCAACGCTTGTGCGCATACGCTTTTCGCAGCATCGCCTTTTTTTTTTCGTTTCCTCCCACGTACATCAACGGTCGTCGATTCCGCCGCCGATTGGAATATCCGTCCAAATTTTACCTTTTGTAAACATTGAAAACGTTTGTAAAGTTAATAAAAAGAGTATTCCGAAAACCTATTCTTTTAAAAAATATTTTATAACAAGTGAGTTCGGAAATAAAGGTGAGTTCACCACTGAATAAAACATGGTCCTTCGAGCCTTCAGAAAGGCACCTTAAAAAAGAAAAACAAGAGGAAAAAGTAAATAATAATAATAAAAAAAAAAAAAAATTTTTTTATTAAATAAAGTGCGGTGACAAAAACACATATTTTAAAACTATTAAAGTGGAAAAAAAAAAGTTGAAAAAACTATTAAAGGGAAACAAAAAACAAAAATTGGAAAACAGTGAAGTGAAAAATACTTAAAAATCATAAACAAAAAAAAAAAAAAATTGACATATACAGTGTTAGTGGAGTGTGGATATAAACACACACATACATATATGTATATATCCGTAAAGTGAAGCAAACAAAAGCGCGCCAAAAAGAAAGGAATACAAAACGAAACCAAAACCAACAACAGCGGCCGCGAAACTAAATAAATCTCTAGCGGGCGCGAAACTAAATAAATCACACCACCGGGCGCGGATAATAAAAACAAAGACAACATACCCAAAACACGTACAAAGTCACACAGGAGAAGAAGAGGCATACTAACTGCGAGGACAAGAAGAACAAGGAAATATACATTAGGGCAAGCCACAAAGAAATACACTCCCCCAAAATTCCCTTGATGCGAGAGAGGGTAAGTGTATCGCTTCCACCTTATTTATATGCATGTACATATGTATGTTTAGGAAAAACAAAAATAAACTGTTTTAACAATTATAACTCGGTTATAACTTTAAACAGTTTCACCAAAACGGATACTCAAATTTAATACGGTGCATCAAAATACCGATATTAAAGTTGATAATACATACTTGTTCTTAAAGTACTAATGCCTATGTATAATTTTCTTTGTGATCACAATCACACACAACAAATTAAAACATTAAAAGAACATTCTACTTGCAATATTTTCCGACACCCCTTCTGCTTTTAAAGCAGCAAGCGAATTGCGCTAATAAGTAAAAGGCATATTAGAAAGTACAAAACAAGAAATAAAAGAAAACATAAATGCGGAACATATGACTTATAAATTGAAACACACATACATATATACATGCAAACCAGCTTTCCTTAGCTTGGTAATTACCTAACATATACTTGCCGAAATTAATTAGAAGCAAATATAACAACATACATACGAGTATATACATACCGTCACACATGTGTGTTGAGAGCAGAAGTAAAATACCTGCAAATACCATTTCTCTTTTTTCCAATTTAACCAACCTTCCTGCGTCAGTCCTAGTACCGCGTTTACAACAATAAATCGTATTTAAATAAATTGCATGCCTACACAGTATATACCACATATACATAGGGACAATTAAACAGAGTGTTACAGATTTTGATAACACGAATTAACAACAAAACGAGAAAAAAGGAAAAGAAAAAAAAATATAAATAAATTTATATTATTAATTGTTTAATAATATAAATACATAAATATAAATACATAAAAAATTATTACTATACCATATATACATATATGCACATAAATATCAATATACTTAAAATCCGTACTTACAGCCGGTACAAGCAATACCCCTTGTATTTGCACAACAAAACAAGCAGGTTTGCACCGTATTAAAGTAATTTAAGCATAATTATATGCATACGAAGCACATATCGTGCACACATACATACATACGTATATACAAAAGGTATTGACCCTTTCCGGTACACAAGTACGAGGGCATACCAATAAATCCGAAAAAAAATATATACTCGCAATACTTTAAAAAAAAAAAAAAAAAATAAAATAAAATATAATAATATTATTATTAACATAATTATTATTATTATAATTATTATTATAATAATAATTAAACGCCATCGCAGGTAGATACAACGGCGAATAATATAAACTATAAACGCGGATTTCACTAATTTTTCGGAAATAAACTCTTATTTACCTAAAAGAGTTTTCGGTTGATAATATTCTCAGTACACACTGAAAGAAAATATATACAAATATTTTACAAATCTACATTTTCTAAATGAATATAGATTCAAAAGAATCTAAAACATCGCAATTCTTGAAAATTCCTAAAATGTTTTCTGACGATAAGAGTCCATGTACACCTGCAGAAGCTACACGCTCTAAGCAAGGTGCTACAAAACAAAAGAGGGGGAAAGACATATCATACTCCAAATTCATTTCTGAGAGCGACTGTCTCATAAAATACTGCACTCGATTTGCTTCTTCGCCGATTCAAGACAATTCGGAATCGGCGCTAGAAATAAAAAGCCAAACGATCGAAAATTTTTGGACACGTCTCCAAGCTGGATATGACACAATTGTTGATACTGACGATTCAGATCTACCAGAAAACTTTAAATCTTCTGCATACGCAAAATTTGAAAACTGCTTAGACCAGTATGAAGATACAAAGATTATGATCGCAGATCAACTAAAACTTATAAAGTCAATTGCACCTGCTCCCCACAGTAGAGTAGAGTTACCACAATTGCAAGCCCAAGAGGCAACAGGCATTCATCTCAAAGTGCCAGCGTGCGATACAGAAATATTCCATGGAGGTTATGAACAGTGGCCGTCCTTCCGGGACATGTTTACGGCCGTGTACATAAACCATCCAAAACTATCGCAAGCGCAAAAATTGTATCATCTCCGATACAAGACAAAAGGTCAAGCGGGCGTAATAGTAAAACAGTTCGCATTAAGTGATGACAATTTCAATTTGGCTTGGGAAGCTCTGAAAGCCAGATATGAAAACAAAAGAATATTGGTCGACAAGCAAGTAACCATACTCATGAACTTGCCGAAAATTAAAAAAGAAACAAGTGAAGAATTCATAAAATTAGAATCCACTGTTTCAAATTGTTTGTCGGTTCTAACGACACAAAATGTTCCCACAGACAGCTGGGACCTATTCTGATAAACATATGCACCGCAGCATTACCCGAAAAATCATTACTTCTATGGGAGCAATCGCTCTCATCAAGAAGAGACTGCCCAACGTGGCAGCAAATGAAAGACTTCTTAACTGCCCAATATGAAATTGCGGAAAGGGTAGATAAAAAAACAGTCAGAACTAAAAACGTTCAACCCGACCTAAACAGAAGCTTCAGTAGACCCCAAGTCAATAACAACAACAATTTAAATAGAAGCTTTTTCAAAGCACAATCGTTCACATCTGAACAAAATAAATTCACGTCATGCGAACTATGTACAGGAGGGCATAAGCTAAAAGCTTGCAAAAAATTTTAAAAAATTGAATGTGAATGAAAGGAACAACTTTGTCAGGTCAAAAAGACTCTGCACAAACTGCTTGTCCCACTCACACAATCTCAATAATTGCGAAAGCAAATTTAACTGCGTATATTGCCACAAAAGGCATCATTCTATGTTGCACATAAACAACTTTCCCAACACATCTCAAAGTAGCGCTTTTTCAAAAAAAGCCACGGGTTTAGTTGCAACAGCAACTCCCGAAACAGAAACTCAACAAAATTGCCAAGAGACACCATGCTGCTCAAAGGCATTAAAAACTCAAACGCTGCACAGCGAGAATCAAAGTAAGGTATTACTACCAACAGCAGTTGTCTCCATCGAACATCGAGGAGAACTGTTCAAACTAAGAGCCCTAATAGACCAAGGATCGCAACGATCATTCATAGCGTCTAGGGCACAAAATAGGCTAAAACTGCCAACAAAACAAGCCAATTATGAAATTACGGGAATGGGCGGAAGAGTAGTACAAAACTCTAACAAAATATGCCCCATTACCCTAATTTCCCCCCAAGCGGATAAGCGCATTCAAGCAAATGCTATTGTCTTACCGCAATTAACAAACATGCTTCCAAGCTATCAAATAAATAGCAAGCATTGGGATAAGATTTCACATCTGACTCTAGCAGACCCCAACTGCAACACCCCCGCTCAAATAGACCTGCTATTAGGCAGCGATCTCATATCGCAAATTATTCTAGATGGTGTTGAAAAAATTTCTAAAACACTACTGGCGCAAAATACCATTTTCGGATGGGTCCTAAGTGGACTAGTTGCGGAACCAGTCACAGCAATGACAACTCAAGTTGAGGAAATCTCAAACGAGTACCTCAATTCACAATTGAGAAAATTTTGGGAGTTAGAGGAACTCCCCCCCATTTCAATTACAACACCAGAAGATCAGTATTGTGAAGACTTTTACAAAGCCACAACTACTCGATCAGCTAATGGTCGGTATGTCGTACGACTACCAATAAAACAACAATTTCCAGACACACTCGCCTTGGGTCACTCTCGCACCTCTGCAATACAGCAGTTTCTAAGTATGGAGAAAAACCTACTTAGAAAAGGTGAGCTTAAACAAGTTTATGATGGTGTCGTGGAAGAATACCTTCATTTAGATCACATGGAGGAAGTAAGCCCATGTGAAAAAATCATAAGAGGCAAATATTACTCTTTCTACTTGCCACATCATGCAGTAGTAAAGCCTGACAAAAAAACAACAAAAGTCAGAGTTGTCTTCAATGCCTCCAGAACCACTAGCTCGGGGAATTCCCTAAATGACATTCTATTTACGGGACCCACACTCCAACCAGATCTAATGCTCCTCATATTGAACTGGCGTATATACAAATACGTATTCAATGGGGATGTCGAAAAGATGTATCGACAAATACTGGTTCATAAAGATGATCAAGATTTTCAGCGGATTATTTTCCGAAAATCTACAAATAGTCCACTACGCGACTTCAAATTAAAAACAGTTACCTTTGGCGTAAACTGTGCCCCATATCTAGCCATTCGTACACTACACGAACTGGCAGAAGACACAAAGTCAGAATTTCCTCTGGCAACACAAGTGTTAAAAACACAGACGTATGTAGACGATATCTTGTCTGGGAGCCACAGCCTCTCACAAGCATACGAGTCCTTATCACAAGTGATAAAGGCCCTCAACACCGCAGGGTTTCCCCTAAAAAAGATCACGGCTAATCACCCAAATATCTTGAAAAATATACCGAACGACAATTTGTTGGATACTAATTTCCTTATATTCGAAAAGGAAAGTACAACAAAAACACTGGGCATCCAATGGAATGCGATATCGGACCAGTTTTCATACACGACTGAGTCCATATCCGCATTATCCGCCATTACAAAACGCCAAATTCTCTCCTCTGTGGCAAAACTTTTCGACCCCGCAGGATGGCTTTCGCCAATTATGATACAAGCGAAAATCCTGATTCAAGAATTATGGCTAGACGGAACTGACTGGGACGAACAAGTGAAACCTCTTCGCTTAGAAAGATGGTCCCAGTTCGCTAATAACCTAAAAGACATTTCGCAGATACAAATTCCACGGTGGGTAAATTATTCCCCCGAATACAAAGTGGAACTACACGGCTTCTGCGACGCCTCTGAAAAGGCATATTGTGCCGCTATATATGTGCGCACCCAAAGCGATATTGCAACTACAAGCCACCTACTAGTGGCAAAAGCAAAAGTTGCGCCTCTAAAAACCATAAGTCTACCACGACTTGAACTCTGTGGCGCTCTGCTCCTAGCAAAGCTAGTCTCCATGGTGCAGACCCACTTAAACATGGCAAAATATAAATTATACCTCTGGTCCGATTCCGAAATAATTCTAGCCTGGTTGGAAAAACCACCACATGCGTGGAAAACATATATTTCCAACAGAACGTCTCAAATACTTGACCTAGTAGGATCAGCCACTTGGCGACACGT
This sequence comes from Bactrocera correcta, assembly GCA_027475135.1. Lineage (NCBI taxonomy): Eukaryota > Metazoa > Arthropoda > Insecta > Diptera > Tephritidae > Bactrocera > Bactrocera correcta. Next base: position 9,827 of record JAPZAG010002510.1, on the reverse strand, counting down.
AGCCAGTGCTGACAATCCTGCTGATCTAGGTACAAGAGGATGCAAACCTCTGCATCTCGCCACCTCCACCCTCTGGTGGAATGGCCCCCAATGGTTAACAGAATCTCCCGATTCTTGGCCACAATCGCCAATGCGCAACATAATTGCTCCAGAAGGTCGAAAAATCGCCACTTATCACACAACAATGGATGATGCTGACATCCTTGAACGATTTTCATCGTTCCCCCGAGCACTCAGAGTAGTCGCCTATATTCTCAAATTCGCAGAGCGACTCAAACTTAAGGTAAAGGGAGCAACTTGCCCCCAATGCGATACATTGACGCACCAAGACTTACAAAAAGCGAAGGTCGCTCTTATCGCATCAACCCAAACGCGCTACTTCAGCCGCGACCTAGGGTTACTAAGAGAATCGAAGCCAATTGACAAAAAGAGCTCACTCTTAGTACTAAACCCATTTATAGACACGAAAGGTCTGCTTCGTGCAAACGGCCGGCTTGCTAATTCCAGCCTTACGTATAACGAACGCCATCCCATAATAATACCAGAGAAATCCTCATTTGCCACATTATTCATCAATTATATCCATATACTGATGTTACACGCCGAGCATCGCCTCATGCAACATATGGTACGCCAAGAGTACTATGTTCCCCGCCTTAAGCCCCAAATCAAGAAGTGCATTTTCACGTGCAAGGTCTGCACTATGCACAAGCAGAAAATGCGAACGCAGATTATGGCAGCACTTCCACCGGAACGCTGTAACTTTGCTCTGCCTTTCACCACTACAGGTGTCGACTTTGCAGGCCCTTTTCAAATAAAGGCGTCCATGCTAAGGTCTCCCACCCTGATGAAGGGCTATGTGGCTGTCTTTGTCTGTTTTACGACAAAAGCAGTGCACCTTGAGCTATGTTCCAATCTGACAAAGGAGGCTTTCCTCGCGGCATTTGCTCGCTTCGTCGGACGACGTGGCTTTCCATCCAAAATCATGAGCGATAATGGCAAAACATTTATCGGAGCTCAAAGAGCCACAGAGAAACAATTTGTGGATTTTATGAAACAAATCTCACCTGACATTATACAAAAATATGCTCCCCAAGGCATCAATTGGCAGTTTATCCCCCCAAGCGCTCCACATATGGGTGGTTTATGGGAATCAGCCGTAAAAAGCTTCAAATCACATTTTAAGAAGCTAGCTGGCACTTATAAATTCAATTATGAAGAGTTCACGACACTCTTAACTAGAATTGAAGCCGTCCTCAACTCACGGCCTCTCGCAGCCCTCTCGCAAGATCCATCAGACTTTACAGCCCTCACACCAGGGCATTTTCTTAAAGGAGCGCCCATTCTGGCCACACCTGAGCCAGGCGTGGAGTCGCTTTCCTTATTAAACAGATGGGAAAGAATTAAAATTCTCCATCACCATTTCAGTCTTCGATGGAAAGAAGATTATTTAAAGGACCTCCACAGAAGGTACCGGTGGAAAACACCAGAAAACGCGCCTAAGCTTGGAGATTGTGTCTTAATTCATGACGATTGTCTCCCCCCCACTGAATGGCGGCTTGGCCGCATAGAGAAGCTTTACCACGGCTCCGACGGTCATATTCGCGTAGTTGATCTCCGTACGCAAAACGGAACACTAACTCGGCCGCTCGTTAAACTATGCTTTTTGCCCCCAGCCGATAAAACCGACACGTAAAACGTAAACAAAAAACGATAAATCGATAACCCGCAAAACAAACCACAAATCCTATCTTAATAAAAACCGCAAAAGTAGTAATAGATGGGTGGTCCACATGACTACCCACCAGTGCCACCTAACGTAGCACCAACTATCATATCCGTATACCACAAATATATAACGTAAATATCTTTGACAGATTAAATGGATGTCGATATGCCGCCAGCACCAACGCCAGCCGTTCGGTCGACCATTCACGTGCCACGAACGGGGCCTACACCAGCTCCTCGAAACACCACGGCCACAACGCAACCAACTGTTGCCCGAAGTGCAACACGCGCAAATCCGACGCCGGTGCCAGCAGACCCACAGCGCCTCCGATGCCCGCTTTGCCGCCGCCCCCACAGGTTGCCGCATTGCGGCATTTTTAAGAGGATGCTGCCTCCGCTCCGCCAGCAGATTGTACAGGCACATGGCCACTGCCTAAATTGTCTGGCACCTACCCACTCCACATCGGAGTGTACATCCGGGTATACGTGCCAAATATGCATGCGGCCACATCACACGCTCCTTCATCGGGACGGCAGACCATTACTTGCCCCCTCCAGTCGTGCTACGACCCGACGACCGCAGGCGAACCGTGCTGCACGAACACGAAGAGCTGAGCCATCACCAGAATCCCGAACACGCACTCGGCGCCAACAACACAATACCTCTACGCGGCGGCGTCAACCCAGGCCGCGGTCTCGCCAACCCACTGGGCTTAGTAACGTGGTGGCCACATTGCAGCAGTTGCAAAGGCTACTAGGCTAATAATTTGCCTAGGGGGGCCGGGATGTCTAAATGACTCTCGGCTTACCCTATCATGAAACACAGCCACACCACATTTCAACACACGAAATCACCATAACAGCACACCACACTCACCACTCACCTTCCACATCACACCAATACACTCAAACGTGACACCACACTTCCAACTAGAACACAAAAAAAAAGGGACGGACAACTCCAGCCAGACACACTTCGTTTTTGGCTTCCGCAAGGACTCAACGCTTGTGCGCATACGCTTTTCGCAGCATCGCCTTTTTTTTTTTCGTTTCCTCCCACGTACATCAACGGTCGTCGATTCCGCCGCCGATTGGAATATCCGTCCAAATTTTACCTTTTGTAAACATTGAAAACGTTTGTAAAGTTAATAAAAAGAGTATTCCGAAAACCTATTCTTTTAAAAAATATTTTATAACAAGTGAGTTCGGAAATAAAGGTGAGTTCACCACTGAATAAAACAGTAAAATATGGTCGGACGAAAGCATGCCCGACGATTGGTGTTTAATTGTGGTCTGCCCAGTCCATAAAAATAGGAACTTCACAATCTGCGCCAAGTACCGTGGGATAAGACTTTTCATCATCGAATATATGGTTCTATTGAGTTTATTGTGTGAAAGATTATAGATCACTGTCAACAAACCGATTGGACTTTATCAGTGTGGCTTTCTGGATGACTAGATAGTCACCACGCATCAAACTTCAGAAAAGACCTGTGAAAATACGAACGGCACAAACCACCTCTTTGTCGAATTCAAAGCTGCTTTAGAGTTAGAGCCGAGTTTTATATCTTTTTAGGAAAATGTAACCTGCAATATTCCTCAATAGCCACAAACCGTTCTCATCGATCGTACAACAATCCCTTGGTTGCAACTGATTTAATTAGCCTCCTATCTACCTAACAAATTAGTAGTTGTTGCAAAATAAAGTTCCCTTGGAGTCAATAGCTACTACTGTTCAATTAACAGTTTGTCGGTAAATGGACCCTGGTTTAGAAATAGCAACAACTTTTAGAAGGCAATAAAACCAACTTCCAAACATGTAAGTCACACCTGTAACCGACACACTAACGTATTTCCAGCTGAGCGATGGACTAAATACAATTTGAAATATGAGAGGATATTAGACTAAAAAGCTCGTGATCCAATCGTTATCATCCGCTACCCCTTCAACCGCAAAAGTGGCTTCTACAATTAATAATAATTCCATTGCTTGTCGAGTGTGGGGAAACTGACATTAACATCGACGCATTGCCTCGGATATGCCTCTCTTCAAAGGCGCTGTATTAGTACACATCAGCTTTGACGTATTGCGTTAACTTATTCATTATATTTGTTGTTGACAATTGTGTTCTTAAATGCCGCCACTCAATCAAGCTCGTCTGTATTTACATATGTATGTACCAGAACCCAGTTACCAGAAATGTGCCAACCATGCCTTGCGACGCTTACGCAACAATGTTTCTGAAACACAACTCTGTTGAATTTGCAACGATGTGTATGTAAAGCATTATGTTGTTTTCCTTGTTGGCTTAGAAAAATTCTTAGCATATTCTTATATAACACTTTCTTACATAACATAGCAAAGCATATCAACTTACGAGTGTTTTTTCAGTAGCTGTTGTTACCGTTCGTTATTTTAGTCCCTGTTGTTGCTACGTTGCTCATTTTAAAAAAAATCTTACTTATTAACTTTTGCTTAAAATAAATCTTCATTTCTCTCTGATTTTCAAAGTTTCGCCCGCCTGAGGTTATAATGAATAATCATCAATTTAATTGAATGAAATTTATGACCAGCTGTTGAAACAGAATTAAAATTAAAACTTATCTTCATATAATGAGTGAAATCGAGTAAGCAACGGCAATTTTTTTCAAAAATTTACTGCTAAAGAAATTACAAAATAAATTCATGCTGGTTGTCGGATAAGGTTGATTTCATATAAGTTGCCCCGATCATGAAAATCTTAGTCGTAATCTTCCAAGTAACTGTCACGATAATTTCGATATTATAGCGGCAAGAAAATAACTTTCCTTATAAATGCATCTTCACTCACTTATAATTTTCTTTTTTCGCCCTAGGTATTCCCAAATGTATACAATAAAAGAGCGCATTCGTATTCATACGCTTCACAGCATGTTACGTATACGCCATGGTCGCAAGAAAAGTGCTCAAACCCATAGCAGTGGGAATTCATCCGGCGTTTATTTTTACTTTTTTTCCTTATGCACATATTCATAGGCATGAAAATTTATGAGTATGTGCAGCCTTGTTACCATCCTTTGTCTCTCCTTTTCACGCTTTATTAATATTCTTATGGTTGGTTTTGTTTTATTTCTGCAGTTCTGGTTTTTAGTTTTTCAGATCTTTAATTCTGTAAAAAACCCCAGAATTGAAGTACATGCCTTTGTTAGGCCATCCTCTTGAGTTTAGTTGCTCTACTCTTCGTTTTGCGCATATCGTCTGTTCAATCGGGGTTTACTCTGTGGATGATGAACTGTCTTTGTTGTTCTGTGAACATAGGGATCCCTTCATTCAAACCGTGAAAAGCCTTCGATTATGAGAGCGATATTAGCTAGAGGAAGTTTTGCGCTTTTGATGATGGAAATGCGACTGTTCTGCGATTATGACGGCTGTGGGCTTATGATCTCAGTGTATACTCATACCGTTTTTATACCCTAAATGTTGTTTATTAAGAATGACAAGAAGTTTACAACATACGGAGACCCTATAAAGTATATATATACACGTATATAAATTTTCAGCGTGACGAGCTGAGTAAATCTAGTCATGTCCGTTGGTCTGTACGTATATACGTGATTCACTCTTATAGTTTTTGAGATTTCGATCTGAAATTGTACAAGTCTTCTTATTTCTAAGAAGCTGCTCATCTGACGGAAACAACGCAAAAAATCTTTATCTTCTATTATCTAATTTGACTGCAAACATAAAATATCATGTTATAATGACCTATTTTGTTTTTATTCGAAAAATTCGTAGACTCATTTTTTTGTTCTCGTACTTAACAATATCAGAAATAACAGCTGTGTTATAGCTTACTATGAAATCATTGAGATATAAAAACTAGTTCAATGTACGAATATTTTCCTTATGCAACTTGAACGGATTTTCGAGCGCCACACATAGTCCCCTAAGGTGTGTGTTATTTCACGCGTTTTTAAGACAAATGAGGAATATATGAACAACTTTCAGGACTCTTTCAAGCTACCTACGGACTTGAACGAATTATCTTTGATATTGCATTTCCCCCAAATATTTGTACGCTTCGTTGTTGTATTGACCGTTGTTATCGGATCCATCAATTGGTTTCCGTTACATAAGTGTGTATTGGTAAAATCGTGTTAAGTCATTTTATTTCTTACTGATTGTTTTTATCAAATGTTGTTGTTAATACGAGCACAGTGACCTCTTGTGACAAGACGGTGTATGATTAAATGATATATCAATTAAATGATATAGACATGTGAATACAAAAGTTGAATTCAACTCAATATTTGGCAGTAATTGGCCATTGGTATATTGGATGTCTCCGTTGTATACAATTGTGTTTATTTGCAATCTCATAATTTCTTATAATTGGTTTGTTTAAATTATGCTTAGCTCAAAAATTATATATAATATTTATGAATAAACAAATATTAACAATAATTAGGACATATATATAATAAATGGACCACATTAAACTTTTTAGATGTGATAATTCTTTTAATAATATTTTCAATTTTCAGATTTAGAAAACCTCTTTATTCTAATATTCTTATCAAAAAGATATGTTAACCACGTGCATACTACTGTGTCCAAAAAAAAAAAAATGGCTCAGCCAATACCGTTTTGAAGGAATATTTGCGTCTCAAGCGCGTCAAATCTCGACTGGTGCCGAAAACATTGAATTTTTTAGAAAAAAGGCGTCGCGTTGAAGTGTGTGAAACGATGCTTTCCGACTACCAGTGTGTCATGAAACGCTTTATAACTGGTGATGAGACGTGTATCTATGCTTACGACCCGAAACAACCGATCAATCGAGCGAATATCGTGCCAAAAGCGAGCCGAGACCAAATATATCGCGCTAATGTCGCTCAAATCAAGGTCATGTTGACTGTTTTCTTCGATTTTCGTGGTGTTGTGAATTATGAATTCCTTCCAACCGGTCAAAGAGTCAACAAATAATATAAATTGAACGTTATGCGTCGTTTGTGTAACGCTATCCGCCTAAGAAGGCGGGAATTATGGAAAGGCAATTCCCATTCTGCCCTCGTAATTCGTGATCATTTTGCCAAAAACTCAACCCATATCGTATCGCAACCACCGTATTCGCCTGACCTGGCGCCGTGCGACTTTTGGCTCTTCACCAAGCTCAAATGACCGCTCCGGGGACACCGATTTTATACGATAGAGGAGATTCAAGCCGCAGCGAAGACGGAACTAAAGGCCATCCCGGAAAGTGACTACAACCAGTGTTTCGAAGATTGGAAAATCCGTTGGCATAAGTGCATTGCATCGGGAGGGCATCACTTTGAAGGGGATGAGATTGATTTGGAAGAATAAATAAAGAATTTTCAAAATAAATACAATGTCACCTTATTTTTTGGGCACAGTGGTATTACTTTTCCATTTGCATTCGATGGAACGAAGAGCTGCATGAGATACGACGACATTGACGTAGTTCAGCGAACTAAAATACAGCGGCTACGCTGGTAAGGTCATTTTACGAATGGACGAAAACATTCCAACTCTGAAAGTATTCGACGCAGTACCCGCCGGAAGAAGCACAGAAAGAGGAAGACCTCCACTCCGTTGGAAGGACCAGGTGGAGAAGGACCTGGCTTCGCTTGGAATATACAATTGGCGCCAAGTAGCGAAAGGAGAAACGACTGGAGCCCGGTTGTTAACTCGGTATAATCGCGTATCCGGAGTCTACGCCAACAAAAAAGAAGAAGAAACTTTCTTTAAACTCTCTACTTAAATATATGCTTTGGTTTTTCAGCTATTGCATTTTTATCAAATTAGCAAAATTAGACTTTTCGAATTGGAGGTAATTCGTTTGAATTCTTTGGTTAAGACATCTAATTGGGTATATGAATTATTGCTTTGTTTATTGAACTAAACATCGTTAAGCTTTTTTAATCAAATTTCAACTGGAAGTTTTCTCAAACCCTTTCAGCCATTAGAAGATAATTTGCGTAGTAGAAATTGTTAGGCAATCTATATTGCGCAATTTTATTAACCACTGTTACAAATCAATGGCAATTCGAAAACTCAAAATACCCGACTAGAAGATAGAGAAGAGCAAGTCACAACTTGAAAAAAAAACCAAACAAAATAGCAACAGATACTTAAAGAAAGCTGTGTGAAGACGAATGAATGCAAAGTAAAGAAAAATTGATGAGCACAACATAGGTAAACTCGAAGTTTTTCCTGTCATGAGACAGTGATTGAGTTGACGAACTGCTAGCAAGAATGATTTCAAAAACCCCAACAACTTTATTAAACCAGAGCTATAAGTTCATACGCACATACATATTTACCTACGTATTTGAGCTTTGAAGTCAGACTGTCAGCATAGCAAAAGCCGGAAATCGCATTGGTACCATTTTGTGAAAAAATCTAATTGAATGTTGTGTGTTGGCGTTGAACTGGAATTTTTAAATCGCATACACAGAGGAAAACTTCGTAAATTCGATATACATTTACCATATGTCATATAGTGTTCGCAAGCTAAAGTATTCTTGTGAAAAATATTTATCCCGACCCCGAACTCACTAAAAATTTAAGGAAAAATTTGTTCACTATTCACTTTCGCTTTAAGTGCTTAAGCATTCTTTATTTCAGTGATATATTTACTTCACTCATTCTCCGATTTTAGTATAGGCAACGGATACTATATTGAAAAGATATTTTGCAATCAATATGACGAATATCAATCTCTTTCCGCATTTATTGAAACTAGAGTACGTAGGAAATCAAAATAATTAACTAATTTTAAACAAAAGAACAAAAGTAGGGTACTTTGAGTAATGCGAGCTTGGATATCCTCTACAGGGTTTTTTGAGAAAGTAAAATGACTGATTTTTTTCCGCCGCGGCTGTACTACGGAGCGTGCGCGCACAGATTGGTTTCGGTAGAGGACGTTCCTAGCTAATGAACGAGCGGTTGGTCAGTTGTCTCCGAGCACTTGTAGAGTCACTTGCAAAGTTCATTAGAGCAGAGGTACGCAATTAAATTTTGTGTGTGAAACTCGGTAAATCTGCGACAAAGACGTTTGATATAACCAAACAGGCTTACCCAGATGTTGCAAAGCTATTTCGGAGAATGCCTTCAATGCCTATTTTGAAAGCTTTTAAGGAATTGTAATGATTGTCTTAATATTTTTTTTTTATCCGGAATCAAATCTGATGTCCTAAGTATGTCTTCGAAAATTATTCATACTAAAATGACATTTTATTGGGTGGTTTGACTTATTGTCTCGTTATGTTACAACATGCAGTCTTTATTTGTTTTGTAATATCGGTGTTAGGTTAGTGATATTTCAATTTCTAATAATAGTCTAATTTAATGAACATAAATGGCTTACTTTGGCAGCTGATTGCGCTCAAGGAAATTAAATACCTCATATAACTAGGAGAAATTGAAGTACACTTTATTGCATACCATTTCTGTACCGTATATCGGGAGTTCCGGTACTATTTATTTTTGTTGAAAAGCCACATATACTAACAACTATTTGTATTTTCCTTTACTTTATTTAAAACAATATACCTCTGCAAAAACATACTGAAGTTTTAACAAAATGCATATGCAAAATAGCTTTTTTTTTTAATAACTGTGCTTAAAACGTTTCTTCATGCGGATCTGGCTTAGTTATTTTCCCGGATACCTCGATATTCCCTCACATAATCTTATAGACGAAATAAATAAACGTATTACCACAAATATTACATTACTTGACCAGAGGATCGATGCTTTAAGCGTTTCGACTAAGAAACTTCATTTCGCGGTAAACTTAAAGGCTATTGCGTGTCTACAAAGATTGCTAGCGATTTTATGTTTGATGTTTATGCGATGGAAAACTTAACGATGTTTGGTGTCTTCCAAAATATTATCTTTGATGATCAACACAATTTTGAAATTTGACCGAGTCAATTCTCGAAGTATTGTGTCCAAGCCGATAGATACCACTTCGAAGAAAAAGAATTTAAAGTGATAATTCGTATCTTCCGCGTCGAAGAGCTTTGACGACGTAATAAATATTATATGAAGATTACGAAGTTAGTTTAAGCTTGAAAGAATAAGTTTTTCTTGATCA
>JAPZAG010002509.1:0-16575 GCA_027475135.1 Bactrocera correcta | reverse complement strand
TACTCCTACCAGGCACTTGGCAATAGTCACATTTTTGTTTCAACTTTGCTAACGCTCTAGCGGCTAAACTATAGGAACGAGGTGGGTCAAACATAAAACATTGGTTAGATAATTTAAAGAGCTCTCAGGAAAGTCCCAAATTGTTCTTCTATTCCTACCATTGTCTTGGCAATAGTCACATTTTTGTTTCAACTTTGCTAACGCTCTAGCGGCTAAACTATTGGAACGAGGTGGGTCAAACATTAAGCATTGGTAAGATAATTTAAAGAGCTCTCAGGAAAGTCTTCAATCTTTCTTCTACTCCTACCAGGGGCTTAGCAATAGTCACATTTTTGTTTCAACTTTGCTAACGCTCTAGCGGCTAAACTATTGGAACGAGGTGGGTCAAACATAAAGCATTGGTTAGATAATTTAAAGAGCTCTCAGGAAAGTCCCCAATTTTTCTTTTAGTCCTACTCACATTTTGGTTTCAACTTTGCTAACGCTCTGAGGCTAAACAATTTGAACGAGGTGGGTCAAACATAAAACATTGGTAAGATAATTTAAAGAGCTCCCAGGAAAGTCCCCAATTTTTCTTCTAGTCCTATCAGGGGCTTGGCAATAGTCACATTTTTGTTTCAACTTTGCTAACGCTCTAGCGGCTAAACTATTGGAACGAGGTGGGTCAAACCTAAAGCATTGGTTAGATAATTTAAAGAGCTCTCAGTAACGTCTTCAATCCTTCTTCTACTCCTTTCAGGGGCTTGGCAATAGTCACATTTTTGTTTCAACTTTGCTAACGCTCTAGCGGCTAAACTATTGGAACGGGGTGGGTCAAACATTAAGCATTGGTTAGATAATTTAAAGAGCTCTCAGGAAAGTCCCCAATTTTTCTTCTACTCCTACCATTGGCTTGGCAATAGTCACATTTTTGTTTCAACTTTGCTAACGCTCTGAGGCTGAACAATTTGAACGAGGTGGGTCAAACATAAAACATTGGTAAGATAATTTAAAGAGCTCCCAGGAAAGTCCCCAATTTTTCTTCTACTCCTATCAGGGGCTTGGGAATAGTCACATTTTTGTTTCAACTTTGCTAACGCTCTAGCGGCTAAACTATTGGAACGAGGTGGGTCAAACATAAGGCATTGGTTAGATAATTTAAAGAGCTCTCAGTAACGTCTTCAATCCTCCTTGTACTCCTACCAAGGGCTTGGCAATAGTCACATTTTTGTTTCAACTTTGCTAACGCTCTGAGGCTAAACTATTGGAACGAGGTGAGGCAAACGTAAAGCATTGGTAAGATAATTTAAAGAGCTCTCAGTAACGTCTTCAATCCTCCTTGTACTCCTATCAGGGGCTTGGGAATAGTCACATTTTTGTTTCAACTTTGCTAACGCTCTAGCGGCTAAACTATTGGAACGAGGTGGGTCAAACATAAAGCATTGGTTAGATAATTTAAAGAGCTCTCAGTAACGTCTTCAATCCTCCTTGTACTCCTACCAGGGGCTTGGCAATAGTCACATTTTTGTTTCAACTTTGCTAACGCTCTGAGGCTAAACTATTGGAACGAGGTGAGGCAAACGTAAAGCATTGGTAAGATAATTTAAAGAGCTCTCAGGAAAGACTTCAATGTTTCTTTTACTCCTACCAAGCGCTTGGCAATAGTCACATTTTTGTTTCAACTTTGCTAACGCTCTAGCGGCTAAACTATTGGAACGAGGTGGGTCAAACATAAAGCATTGGTTAGATAATTTAAAGGGCTCTCAGGAAAGTCTTCAATCTTTCTTCTACTGCTACCAAGCGCTTAGCAATAGTCACATTTTTGTTTCAACTTTGCTAACGCTCTAGCGGCTAAACTATTGGAACGAGGTGGGTCAAACATAAAGCATTGGTTAGATATTTTAAGGAGCTTTCAGGAAAGTCTTCAATCTTTCTTCTGCTCCTATCAGGGGCTTGGCCATAGTCATATTTTTGTTTCACTTTTGATAACGCTCTAGCGGCTAAACTATTGGAACGAGGTGTGTCAAACATAAAGCAGTGGTTAGATAATTTAAAGAGCTCTTAGGAAAGTCCCTAATTTTTTTTCTACTCCTATCAGGAACTTGGCAATAGTCACATTTTTGTTTCAACTTTGCTAACGCTCTGAGGCTAAACTATTGGAACGAGGTGAGGCAAACATAAAGCATTGGTTATATAATTTAAAGAGCTCTCAGCAACGTCTTCAATCCTTCTTGTACTCCTACCAGTGGCTTGGCAATAGTCACATTTTTGTTTCAACTTTGCTAACGTTCTGAGGCTAAACTATTGGAACGAGGTGGGTCAAACATAAAGCATTGGTAAGATAATTTAAAGAGCTATCAGAAAAATCTTCAATCTTTCTTCTACTCCTATCAGGGGCTTGGCAATAGTCACATTTTTGTTTCAACTTTGCTAACGCTCTGAGGCTAAACTATTGGAACGAGGTGTGTCAAACATAAAGCAGTGGTTAGATAATTTGAAGCATTTCGATATCGATAGCTAAATATGTATATACAAGAAAATCGACTTTATACCTAAATATAAGATTATGGAATTCTTCTACGTGCACTGCAGTTATGCCTCCATGGCTATATGCCCACTTCAGATCGTTTAAGAAGGCTTATTAACTTAAATATGTTAAACTAATGAGCTGAAGCATTTCGATATCGATTGCTTAATGCGTATATATACAAGAAACTAATGATTTGAAGCATTTCGATATCGATAGCTAAATATGTATATACAAGAAAATCGACTTTATACCTAAATATAAGATTATGGAATTCTTCTACGTGCACTGCAGTTATGCCTCCATGGCTATATGCCCACTTCAGATCGTTTAAGAAGGTTTATTAACTTAAATATGTTAAACTAATGAGCTGAAGCATTTCTATATCGATTGCTAAATGTGTATATACAAGAAAATCGATTTCATACCTAAATAAAAGACTACGGAAATTACCCAAATATACTGCCGTTATGCCGTTATGGCTTTTGTAAAGAAGGTTAATTATTTAAATTTGTTAAGCTAATGGTTTGAAGCATTTCGATATCGATTGCTAAATGTGTAAATACAAGAAAATCGAATTTATACCTAAATATAAAATTATAACATTATGGAATTCTTCTAAATGCACTGCCGTTATGCCATTAGGGCTTTGTGTAGACTTTAGTGCGTTAAAGAAGGTTTATTAACTTAAATATGTTAAACAAATGAGCTGAAGCATTTCAATATCGATTGCTAAATGTGTATATACAAGAAAATCGACTTCATACCTAAATATAAGATTACGGAATTCTTCCAAATGTACTGTCGTTATGCCGCCATGGCTTTGTATCACCTTCATTACGTTAAAAAAGGTTAATTATTTTAAATATGTTAAACTAATGGTTTGAAGCATTTCGATATCGATTGCTAAATATGTATATACAAGAAAATCGACTTTATACCTAAATAAAAAATTATAACATTACGGAATTCTTCTAAATGCACTGCCGTTATACCGTTAAGGCTTTATGTAGACTTCAGTAAGCTGAAAAAAATGTTTATTAACTTAATATGTTAAACTAATGATTTGAAGCATTTCGATATCGATAGCTAAATATGTATATACAAGAAAGTCGACTTTATACCTAAATATAAGATTATGGAATTCTTCTACGTGCACTGCAGTTTTGCCTCCATGGCTATATGCCCACTTCAGATCGTTTAAGAAGGTTTATTAACTTAAATATGTTAAACTAATGAGCTGAAGCATTTCGATATCGATTGCTAAATGTGTATATACAAGAAAATCGATTTCATACCTAAATAAAAGACTACGGAAATTACCCAAATATACTGCCGTTATGCCGTCATGGCTTTTGTAAAGAAGGTTTATTAACTTAAATATGTTAATCTAATGGTTTGAAGCATTTCGATATCGATTGCTAAATGTGCAAATACAAGAAAATCGACTTTATACCTAAATATAAAATTATAACATTACGGCATTCTTCTAAATGCACTGCCGTTATACCGTTAAGGCTTTATGTAGAATTTAGTAAGCTAAAAAATGTTTATTATCTTAATATATTAAACAAATGATTTGAAGCATTTCGATATCGATAGCTAAATGTGTATATACAAAAAAATCGACTTTATACCTAAATATAAGATTACGGAATTCTTCTACATCCACTGCCGTTATGCCAACTTCAGATCGTTAAAGAAGGTTTATTAACTTAAATATGTTAAACTAAAGAGTTGAGGCATTTCGATATCGATTGCTAAATGTGTATATACAAGAAAATCGAATTTATACCTAAATATAAGATAACGGAATTCTTCTAAATGCACTGCCGTTATGCCGTTATGGCTTTATGTAGACTTCAGTGAGTTAAAGAAGGTTTATTAACTTAAATATGTTAAACTAATGGTTTGAAGCATTTCGATATCGATTGCTTAATGCCTATATACAAGAAAATCGACTTTACACCTAAATATAAAATTATAACATTACGGAATTCTTCTAAATGCACTGCCGTTATACCGTTAAGGCTTTATGTAGACTTCAGTAAGCTGAAAAAATGTTTATTAACTTAATATGTTAAACTAATGATTTGAAGCATTTCGATATCGATAGCTAAATATGTATATACAAGAAAGTCGACTTTATACATAAATATAAGATTATGGAATTCTTCTACGTGCACTGCAGTTTTGCCTCCATGGCTATATGCCCACTTCAGATCGTTAAAGAAGGTTTATTAACTTAAATATGTTAAACTAATGAGCTGAAGCATTTCGATATCGATTGCTACATGTGTATATACAAGAAAATCGACTTTATACCTAAATATAAGATCACGGAATTCTTCCAAATGTACTGTCGTTATGCCGCCATGGCTTTGTATTACCTTCAATACGTTAAAAAAGGTTAATTGTTTTAAATATGTTAAACTAATGGTTTGAAGCATTTCGATATCGATTGCTAAATGTGCAAACAAAAGAAAATCGACTTTAAACCTAAATATAAAATTATAACATTACGGAATTCTTCTAAATGCACTGCCGTTATACCGTTAAGGCTTTATGTAGACTTTAGTAAGCTAAAAAATGTTTATTAATTTAATATGTTAAACAAATGATTTGAGGCATTTCGATATCGATAGCTAAATGTGTATATACAAGAAAATCGACTTTATACCTAAATATAACATTATGGAATTCTTGCAAATGTACTGTCGTTATGCCGCCATGGTTTGTATCAATTACAATACGTTAAAGAAGGTTAATTATTTTAAATATGTTAAACTAATAGTTTGAAGCATTTCAATATCGACTGCTAAATGTGTAAATACAAGAAAATCGACTTTACACCTAAATATAAAATTATAACATTACGGAATTCTTCTAAATGCACTGCCGTTATACCGTTAAGGCTTTATGTAGACTTCAGTAAGCTAAAAAATGTTTAATAACTTAATATGTTAAACTAATGATTTGAAGCATTTCGATATCGATAGCTAAATATGTATATACAAGAAAATTGACTTTATACCTAAATATAAGATTATGGAATTCTTCCAAATGTACTGTCGTTATGCCGCCATGGTTTGTATCAACTACAATACGTTAAAGAAGGTTAATTATTTTAAATATGTTAAACTAATAGTTTGAAGCATTTCGATATCGACTGCTAAATGTGTAAATACAAGAAAATCGACTTTACACCTAGATATAAAATTATAACATTACGGAATTCTTCTAAATGCACTGTCGTTATACCGTTAAAGCTTTATGTAGTAGACTTCTGTAAGCTAAAAAATGTTTAATAACTTAATATGTTAAACTAATGATTTGAAGCATTTCGATATCGATAGCTAAATATGTATATACAAGAAAATCGACTTTATACCTAAATATAAGATTACGGAATTCTTCTACATCCACTCTCGTTATGCCAACTTCAGATCGTTAAAGAAGGTTTATTAACTTAAATATGTTAAACTAATGATTTGAAGCATTTCGATATCGATTGCTAAATGAGTATATACAAGAAAATCGATTTTATACTTAAATAAAAGATTACGGAATTCACTCAAATATACTGCCGTTATGCCGTTATGGCTTTATTTAAACTTCAGTAAGATAAAGAAGGTTAATTAACCTAAATATGCTAAACCAGTTATTTGAAGATTTTCGATATCGATTGCTAAGTGTGTAAAGCCAAGAAAAGCGACTACATACCTAAATATAAGATTATGGAATTCTTCTACATGCACTGCCGTTATGGCGCCACGGCTTTATGTTAACTTCAGGCGTTAAAGAAGCTTTATTAACTTAAATATGTTAAACTTATGATTTGAAGCATTTCGATATCGATTGCTAAATAAGTACATACAAGAAAATCGAATTCATACCTAAACATAAGATTACGTAATTATTCTAAATGCACTGCCGTTATGCCGTTATGGCTTTATATTAACTTCAGTTCGTTAAAGAAGGTTTATTAACTTAAATATGTTAAGCCAGTTATTTGAAGCATTTCGATATCGAAACCTTAATGCATATATACAAGAAAATCGACTTTATACCTAAATATAAGACTACGGAATTCTTTTAAATGCACTGCCGTTATGCCGCCATGGTTTTATGTTAACTTCAGTGTGTTCAAGAAGCTTAATTAACTTAAATATGTTAACCTAATGATTTGAAGCATTTCGATATCGATTGCTGAATGTGCAAATACAAGAAAATCGAACTTATACCTAAGTATAAAATTATAACATTACGGAATTCTTCTAAATGCACTGCCGTTATGACGTTAAGGCTTTATGTAGACTTCAGTGGGTTAAAGAATGTTTATTAACTTAATATGTTAAACTAATGATTTGAAGCATTTCGATATCGATATCTAAATGTGTATATAAAAGAAAATCGACTTTATACGTAAATATAAGATTACGGAATTCTTCCAAATGCACTGCTGTTATGGCTTTATATCAACTTCAATACGTTAAATAAAGTTAATTAACTTAAATATGTTAAACTAATGGTTTAAAGCATTTCGATATCGATTGCTTAATGCACATATACAAGAAAATCGACTTTATACCTAAATTTAAGACTACGGAATTCTTCCAATTGTACTGTCGTTATGTCGCCATGGCTCTTTATCAACTTCAATACGTTAAAGAAGGTTTATTAACCTAAATATGTTAAACTAATGATTTGAAGCATTTCGATATGTGTATATAAAAGAAAATCGACTTTATACCTAAATATAAGATTACGGAATTCTTCTACATGCACTGCCCTTATGGCGCCATGGCTTTACGTTAACTTCAGGCGTTAAAGAAGCTTTATCAACTTAAGTATGTTAAACTAATGATTTGAAGCATTTCGATATCGATTGCTGAATGTGCAAATACAAGAAAATCGAATTTATACCTAAGTATAAAATTATAACATTACGGAATTCTTCTAAATGCACTGCCGTTATGACGTTAAGGCTTTATGTAGACTTCAGTGGGTTAAAGAATGTTTATTAACTTAATATGTTAAACTAATGATTTGAAGCATTTCGATATCGATATCTAAATGTGTATATAAAAGAAAATCGACTTTATACCTAAATTTAAGACTACGGAATTCTTCCAATTGTACTGTCGTTATGTCGCCATGGCTCTTTATCAACTTCAATACGTTAAAGAAGGTTAATTAACTTAAATATGTTAAACTAATGGTTTAAAGCATTTCGATATCGATTGCTTAATGCACATATACAAGAAAATCGACTTTATACTTAAATTTAAGACTACGGAATTCTTCCAAATGTACTGTCGTTATGTCCCCATGGCTGTTTATCAACTTCAATACGTTAAAGAAGGTTTATTAACTTAAATATGTTAAACTAATGAGTTGAAGCATTTCGATATCGATTGCTAAATGTGTATATACAAGAAAATCGACTTTATACCTAAACAAAAGATTACGGAATTCACCCAAATATACTGCCGTTATGCCGTTATGGCTTTATTTAAACTTCAGTAAAATAAAGAAGGTTAATTAACCTAAATATGCTAAACCAGTTATTTGAAGATTTTCGATATCGATTGCTAAATTTGTAAATCCAAGAAAATCGACTACATACCTAAATATAAGATTACGGAATTCTTCTACATGCACTGCCCTTATGGCGCCATGGCTTTACGTTAACTTCAGGCGTTAAAGAAGCTTTATTAACTTAAATATGTTAAACTAATGATTTGAAGCATTTCGATATCGATTGCTAAATGAGTATATACAAGAAAATCGAATTCATACCTAAATATAAGATAACGGAATTCTTCTAAATGCACTGCCGTTATGCCGTTAAGGCTTTATGTATACTTCAGTGAGTTAAAGAAGGTTTATTAACTTAGATATGTTAAACTAATGGTTTGAAGCATTTCGATATCGAATGCTTAATGTGTATATAAAAGAAAATCGACTTTATACCTAAATATAAGATTATGGAATTCTTCCAAATGTACTGTCGTTATGCCGCCATGGTTTGTATCAACTACAATACGTTAAAGAAGGTTAATTATTTTAAATATGTTAAACTAATAGTTTGAAGCATTTCGATATCGACTGCTAAATGTGTAAATACAAGAAAATCGACTTTACACCTAAATATAAAATTATAACATTACGGATTTCTTCTAAATGCACTGCCGTTATACCGTTAAGGCTTTATGTAGACTTCAGTAAGCTAAAAAATGTTTAATAACTTAATATATTAAACTAATGATTTGAAGCATTTCGATATCGATTGCTAAATATGTATATACAAGAAAGTCGACTTTATACCTAAATATAAGATTATGGAATTCTTCTACGTGCACTGCAGTTTTGCCTCCATGGCTATATGCCCACTTCAGATCGTTAAAGAAGGTTTATTAACTTAAATATGTTAAACTAATGAGCTGAAGCATTTCGATATCGATTGCTACATGTGTATATACAAGAAAATCGACTTTATACCTAAATATAAGATTACGGAATTCTTCCAAATGTACTGTCGTTATGCCGCCATGGCTTTGTATCACCTTCAATACGTTAAAAAAGGTTAATTGTTTTAAATATGTTAAACTAATGGTTTGACGCATTTCGATATCGATTGCTAAATGTGCAAATACAAGAAAATCGACTTTATACCTAAATATAAAATTATAACATTACGGAATTCTTCTAAATGCACTGCCGTTATACCGTTAAGGCTTTATGTAGACTTCAGTAAGCTAAAAAATGTTTATTAACTTAATATGTTAAACTAATGATTTGAAGCATTTCGATGTCGATATCTAAATGTGTATATAAAAGAAAATCGACTTTATACCTAAATATAAGACTACGGAATTCTTCCAATTGCACTGCCGTTATGGCTTTATATCAACTTCAATACGTTAAAGAAGGTTAATTAACTTAAATATGTTAAACTAATGATTTGAAGCATTTCGATATCGCTTGCCAAATATGTATATACCAGAAAATCGAATTCATACCTAAATTTAAAATAACGAATTCTTCTAAATGCAGTGCAGTTATGCCGTTAAGGCTTTATGTAGACTTCAGTGCGTTAAAGAAGGTTTATTAACTTAAATATGTTAAACTAATGATTTGAAGCATTTCGATATCGATTGCTAAATGTGTATATCCAAGAAAATCGACTTTATACCTAAATATAAGATTACGGAATTCTTCCAAATGTACTGTCGCTATGCCGCCATGGCTTTGTATCAACTTCAATACGTTAAAGAAGGTTAATAATCTTAAATATGTTAAACTAACGGTTAGAAGCATTTCGATATCGACTACTGAATGTGTAAATACAAGAAAATCGACTTTACGCCTAAAAATAAAATTATAACATTACGGAATTCTTCTAAATGCACTGCCGTTATACCGTTAAGGCTTTACGTAGACTTCAGTAAGAAAAAGAGGGTTAAGTAACTTAAATATGTTAAAATAATGATTTGAAGCATTTCGATATCGATTGCTAAATGTGTATGTACAACAAAATCGACTTTATACCTAAATATAAGATAACGGAATTCATATAAATATACTGCCGTTATGCCGTTATGGCTTTATGTAAACTTCTGTAAGATAAAGAAGGTTAATTAACTTAAATTCGCTAAACCAGTTATTTGAATCATTTCGATATCGATTGCAAAATGTGTATGTACAAGAAAATCGACTTTATGCCTAAATATAAGACTACGGAATTCTTCCAAACGCACTGCCGGTATGCCGTTGTGGCTTTATATTAACTTCAGTTCGTTAAAGAAGGTTTATTAACTTAAATATGTTAAACCAGTTATTTGAAGCATTTCGATATCGATTGCTTAATGCATATATACAAGAAAATCGACTTTATACCTAAATATAAGACTACGGAATTCTTCCAAATGTACTGTCGTTATGCCGCCATGGCTCTTTATCAACTTCAATACGTTAAAGAAGGTTAATTAACTTAAATATGTTAAACTAAGGATTTGAAGCATTTCGATATCGCTTGCTAAATGTGTATATACAAGAAAATCGAATTTATACCTAAATATAAAATTATAACATTACGGAATTCTTCTAAATGCACTGCCGTTAGGCTTTATGTAGACTTCAGTAAGCTAAAAAATATTTATTAACTTAATATGTTAAACTAATGATTTCAAGCATTTCGATATCGCTTGCCAAATATGTATATACAAGAAAATCGACTTTATACCTAAATAAAAGATAACGGAATTCTTCTACATGCACTGCCGTTATGCCGCCATGATTTTATGCCAAGAAACTTGACTTTATACCTAAACATAGGATAACGGAATTCTTCCAAATGCACTGCCGTTAATCCGCCATTGCTTTATGTCAGCTTCAGTTCGTTAAAGAAGGTCTGTTAACTTAAATTTGTTAAACTAATGATTTGAAGCATTTCGATATCGATTGCTAAATATGTAAATACAAGAAAATCGACTTTATACCTTAATATAAGATTACGGAATTCTTCTAAATGCACTGCAGTTATACCGTTAAGGCGTTATGTAGACTTCAGTGCATTCAAGAAGGTTTATTAACTTAAATATGTTAAACTAATGATTTGAAGCATTTCGATATCGATTGCTAAATGTGTATATACAAGAAAATCGACTTTATACCTAAATATAAGATTACGGAATTCTTCCAAATGTACTGTCGTTATGCCGCCATGGTTTGTATCAACTACAATACGTTAAAGAAGGATAATTATTTTGAATATGTTAAACTAATGGTTTGAAGCATTTCGATATCGACTGCTAAATGTGTAAATACAACAAAATCGACTTTATACCTAAATATAAAATTATAACATTACGGATTTCTTCTACATGCACTGCTGTTATACCGTTAAGGCTTTATGTTGACCTCATTAAGCTAAAAAATGTTTATTAACTTAATATGTTAAACTAGTGATTTGAAGCATTTCGATATCGATAGGTAAATGTGTATATGCAAGAAAATCGACTTTATACCTAAATATAAGATTACGGAATTTTTCCAAATGTGCTGTCGTTATGCCGACATGGCTTTATATCAACTTCAATACGTTAAAGAAGGTTAATTAACTTAAATATGTAAAACTAATGATTTGAAGCATTTCGATATCGCTTGCCAAATGTGTATATAAAAGAAAATCGAATTTATACCTAAATATAAGATAACGGAATTATTCTAAACGCACTGCCGTTATGCCGTTAAGGCTTTATGTAGACTTCAGTAAGATAGAGGGGAATAATTAACTTAAATATGTTAAACTTATGATTTGAAGCATTTCGATATCGATTGCTAAATATGTAAATACAAGAAAATCGACTTTGTACCTAAATATAAGATTACGTAATTCTTCTAAATGCACTGCAGTTATACCGTTAAG
The DNA here is from genome assembly GCA_027475135.1 of Bactrocera correcta. Lineage (NCBI taxonomy): Eukaryota > Metazoa > Arthropoda > Insecta > Diptera > Tephritidae > Bactrocera > Bactrocera correcta. The sequence goes on along the minus strand of JAPZAG010002509.1, from coordinate 4,636 downwards.
GCTTTATATAACCTTCAGTGCGTTAAAGAAGGTTTATTATAAATAACTTGAAAATGTAAAACTAATGATTTGAAGCATTTCGATATCGATTGCTAAATGTGTATGTACAACAATATCGACTTTATACCTGAATAAAAGATAACGGAATTCTTCTACATGCACTGCCGTTATGCCGTTAAGGCTTTTGTCGACTTCAGTATGAAAAAGAGGGTTAATTAACTTAAATATATTAAACAAATGTTTTGAAGCATTTCGATATCTATTGCTAAGTGAGTATATACAAGAAAATCGACTTTATACCTAAATATAAGATTATGGAATTCTTCTAAATGCACTGCCGTTATGCCGCCATGGCTTCATGTCACCATCGGTAGGCTAAAGAAGGTAATTTAACTTAAACATGTTAAACTAAAGATTTGAAGCATTTCGATATCTATTGCTAAATGAGTATATACAAGAAAATCGACTTTATACTTAAACATAGGATAACGGAATTCTTCCAAATGCACTGCCGTTAATCCGCCATGGCTTTATGTCAACTTCAGTTCGTTAAAGAAGGTTTGTTAACTTAAATATGTCAAACTAATGATTTGAAGCATTTCGATATCGATTGCTAAATGCGTATGTTGAACAAAATCGACTTTATACCAAATATAAGATTACGAAACTCTTCCAAATGCACTGCCGTTATGCCGTAAAGGCTTTTGAAGACTTCAGAAAGATAAAGAGGATTAATTAACTTAAATTTTTTAAACTAATGCCGTGAAGCATTTCGATATCGATTGCTTAATGTGTATATACAAGAAAATCGACTTTATACCTAAATATAAGATTACGGAATTGTTCCAAATGTACTGTGGTTATGCCGCCATGGCTTTGTATCACCTTCAATACGTTAAAGAAGATTAATTATTTTAAATATGTTAAACTAATGATTTGAAGCATTTCGATATCGATTGCTAAATGTGTATGTGCAACAAAATCGACTTTATACCTAAATATAAGACTACGGAATTTTTCCCAAAACGCACTGCCGGTATGCCGTTATGGCTTTATATTAACTTCAGTTCGTTAAAGAAGGTTTATTAACTTAAATATGTTAAACCAGTTATTTGAAGCATTTCAATATCGTTTGCTTAATGCATATATACAAGAAAATCGACTTTATACCTAAATATAAGACTACGGAATTCTTCCAAATGTACTGTCGTTATGCCGCCATGGCTCTTAATCAACTTCAATACGTTAAAGAAGGTTAATTAACTTAAATATGTCATACTAATGATTTGAAGCATTTCGATATCGCTTGCTAAATGTGAATATACAAGAAAATCGACTTTATACCTAAATATAAGATAACGGAATTCATATAAATATACTGCCGTTTTGCCGTTATGGCTTTATGTAAACTTCAGTAAGATAAAGAAGGTTAATTAACTTAAATATGCTAAACCAGTTATTTGAATCATTTCGATATCGATTGCAAAATGTGTATGTACAAGAAAATCGACTTTATGCCTAAATATAAGACTACGGAATTTTTCCCAAAACGCACTGCCGTTATGCCGTTATGGCTTTATATTAACTTAAATATGTTAAACCAGTTATTTGAAGCATTACGATATCGATTGCTTAATGCATATATACAAGAAAATCGACTTTATACCTAAATATAAGGCTACGGAATTCTTCCAAATGTACTGTCGTAATGCCGCCATGGCTCTTTATCAACTTCAATACGTTAAAGAAGGTTAATTAACTTAAATATGTCATACTAATGATTTGAAGCATTTCGATATCGCTTGCTAAATGTGTATATACAAAAAAATCGAATTTATACCTAAATAAAAAATTATAACATTACGGAATTCTTCAAAACGCACTGCCGTTATACCGCTAAGGCTTTTGCAGACTTCAGTAAGAAAAAGAGGGTTAAGTAACTTAAATATGTTAAACTAATGATTTGAAGCATTTGGATATCGATTGCTAAATGTGTATGTACAACAAAATCGACTTTATACCTAAATATAAGATAACGGAATTCATATAAATATACTGCCGTTATGCCGTTATGGCTTTATGTAAACTTCTGTAAGATAAAGAAGGTTAATTAACTTAAATATGCTAAACCAGTTATTTGAATCATTTCGATATCGATTGCAAAATGTGTATGTACAAGAAAATCGACTTTATGCCTAAATATAAGACTACGGAATTCTTCCAAACGCACTCCCCGGTATCCCGTTATGGCTTTATATTAACTTCAGTTCGTTAAAGAAGGTTTATTAACTTAAATATGTTAAACCAGATATTTGAAGCATTTCGATATCGATTGCTTAATGCATATATACAAGAAAATCGACTTTATACCTAAATATAAGACTACGGAATTCTTCCAAATGTACTGTCGTTATGCCGCCATGGCTCTTTATCAACTTCAATACATTAAAGAAGGTTAATTAACTTAAATATGTTAAACTAAGGATTTGAAGCATTTCGATATCGCTTGCTAAATGTGTATATACAAGAAAATCGAATTTATACCTAAATATAAAATTACAACATTACGGAATTCTTCTAAATGCACTGCCGTTAGGCTTTATGTAGACTTCAGTAAGCTAAAAAATGTTTATTAACATAATATGTTAAACTAATGATTTCAAGCATTTCGATATGGAATCTAAATGTGTATATAAAAGAAAATCGACTTCATACCTAAATAAAAGGATTACGGAATTCTTCCAAATGCACTGCCGTTATGGCTTTATATCAACTGCAATACGTTAAAGAAGGTTAACTAACTTAAATATGTTAACCTAATGATTTGAAGCATTTCGATATCGCTTGCCAAATATGTATATACAAGAAAATCGACTTTATACCTAAATAAAAGATAACGGAATTCTTCTACATGCATTGCCGTTATGCCGTTAAGGCTTTTGTAGACTTCAGTATGGAAAAGAGGGTTAATTAACTTAAATATGTTAAACTAATATTTTGAAGCATTTCGATATCGATTGCTAAATGAGTATATACAAGAAAATCGAATTTATACCTAAATATAAGTTTATGGAATTCTTCTAACTGCACTGCCGTTATGCCGCCATGATTTTATGCCAACTTCAGTTCTTTGAAGAAGGTTAATTAACTTAAATATGTTAAACTAATGAGTTGAACCATCTCGATATCGATTGCTAAATGTGTATATACAAAAATCGACTTTATTCCTAATTATAAGATTACGGAATTCTTCCAAACGCACTGCCGTTATACCGTTATGGCTTCATGTAAACTTCAGTAAGAAAAATAAGGATAATTAACTTAAGTATGTTAAACCAATGATTTGAAGCATTTCGATATCGATTACTAAATGTGTATATACAAGAAAATCGACTTTATACTTAAATATAAGATAACGGAATTCTTCTACATGCACTGCCGTTATGCCGCCATGATTTTATGCCAACTTCAGTTCTTCGAAGAAAGTTTATTAACTTAAATATGTAAAACTAATGAGTTGAAGTATTTCGATATCGATTGCTAAATATGTAAATACAAGAAAATCGACTTTATACCTTAATATAAGATTACGGAATTCTTCTAAATGCACTGCAGTTATACCGTTAAGGCTTTATGTAGACTTCAGTGCGTTAAAGAAGGTTTATTAACTTTAATATGTTAAAATAATGATTTGAAACATTTCGATATATATATCGACTTTATATCTAAATATAAGATTATACCTAAATATAAGATTACGTAATTCTTCTAAATGCACTGCCGTTATTCCGTTAAGGCTTGATGTACACTTCAGGAAGATAAATAGGGTTAATTAACTTAAATATGTTAAACTAATGATTTGAAGCATTTCGATAACGATTGCTAAATGTGTATGTACAAAAAAATCGACTTTATACCTAAATATAAGCTAACGGAATTCATATAAATATACTGCCGTTATGCCGTTATGGCTTTATGTAAACATCAGTAAGATAAAGAAGGTTAATTAACTTAAATATGCTAAACCAGTTATTTGAAGCATTTCGATATCGATTGCAAAATGTGTATGTACAAGAAAATCGACTTTATGCCTAAGTATAAGACTACGGAGTTCTTCCAAATGCACTGCCGTTATGCCGTTATGGCTTCATGTAAACTTCAGTAAGATAAAGAAGGTTAATTAACTTAAATATGTTAAACTAATGATTTGAAGCATTTCGATATCGATTGCTAAGTGAGTATATACAAGAAAATCGACTTTATACCTAAATATAAGATTATGGAATTCTTCTAAATGCACTGCCGTTATGCCGCCATGGCTTCATGTCACCATCGGTAGGTTAAAGAAGGTAATTTAACTTAAATATGTTAAACTAAAGATTTGAAGCATTTCGATATCGATAGCTAAATCGCTAAATAATACAAAAAACTTGACTTTATACCTAAACATAGGATAACGGAATTCTTCCAAATGCACTGCCGTTAATCCGCCATGGCTTTATGTCAACTTCAGTTCGTTAAAGAAGGTTTGTTAACTTAAACATGTTAAACTAATGATTTGAAGCATTTCGATATCGATTGCTAAATGCGTATATTGAACAAAATCGACTTTATACCTAAATATAAGATTACGGAA
>JAPZAG010002508.1:0-16588 GCA_027475135.1 Bactrocera correcta | reverse complement strand
TATGGCTTTATGTAAACTTCAGTAAGATAAAGAAGTAAATTAACTTAAATAACGGGTGATTTTTTTGAGGTTAGGATTTTCATGCATTAGTATTTGACAGATTACGTGGGATTTCAGACATGGTGTCAAAGAGAAAGATGCTCAGTATGCTTTGACATTTCATCATGAATAGACTTACTAACGAGCAACGCTTGCAAATCATTGAATTTTATTACCAAAATCAGTGTTCGGTTCGAAATGTGTTTCGCGCTTTACGTCCGATTTATGGTCTACATAATCGACCAAGTGAGCAAACAATTAATGCGATTGTGACCAAGTTTCGCACTCAGTTTACTTTATTGGACATTAAACCAACCACACGAATGCGTACAGTGCGTACAGAAGAGAATATTGCGTCTGTTTCTGAGAGTGTGGCTGAAGACCGTGAAATGTCGATTCGTCGCCGTTCGCAGCAATTGGGTTTGTGTTATTCGACCACATGGAAGATTTTACGCAAAGATCTTGGTGTAAAACCGTATAAAATACAGCTCGTGCAAGAACTGAAGCCGAACGATCTGCCACAACGTCGAATTTTCAGTGAATGGGCCCTAGAAAAGTTGGCAGAAAATCCGCTTTTTTATCGACAAATTTTGTTCAGCGATGAGGCTCATTTCTGGTTGAATGGCTACGTAAATAAGCAAAATTGCCGCATTTGGGGTGAAGAGCAACCAGAAGCCGTTCAAGAACTGCCCATGCATCCCGAAAAATGCACTGTTTGGTGTGGTTTGTACGCTGGTGGAATCATTGGACCGTATTTTTTCAAAGATGCTGTTGGACGCAACGTTACGGTGAATGGCGATCGCTATCGTTCGATGCTAACAAACTTTTTGTTGCCAAAAATGGAAGAACTGAACTTGGTTGACATGTGGTTTCAACAAGATGGCGCTACATGCCACACAGCTCGCGATTCTATTGCCATTTTGAGGGAAAACTTCGGACAACAATTCATCTCAAGAAATGGACCCGTAAGTTGGCCACCAAGATCATGCGATTTAACGCCTTTAGACTATTTTTTGTGGGGCTACGTCAAGTCTAAAGTCTACAGAAATAAGCCAGCAACTATTCCAGCTTTGGAAGACAACATTTCCGAAGAAATTCGGGCTATTCCGGCCGAAATGCTCGAAAAAGTTGCCCAAAATTGGACTTTCCGAATGGACCACCTAAGACGCAGCCGCGGTCAACATTTAAATGAAATTATCTTCAAAAAGTAAATGTCATGAACCAATCTAACGTTTCAAATAAAGAACCGATGAGATTTTGCAAATTTTATGCGTTTTTTTTTTTAAAAAAAGTTATCAAGCTCTTAAAAAATCACCCTTTATGTTAAACTAATGATTTGAAGCATATCTTTACCGATTGCTTTTGTGCATATACAAGAAAATCGACTTTATACCAAAATATAAGATTAAGGAATTCTTCTAAATGCACTGCCGTTATGCAGCCATGGCTTTATATCAACTTCAATACGTTAAAGAAGGTTAATTAACTTAAATTTCTCAAACTAATGATTTGAAGCATTTCGATATCGGTTGCTAAATGAGTATATACAACAAAATCGATTTTATACCTAAATATAGGATTTTGGAATTCTTCCAAATGCACTGCCGTTATACCGTTATGGCTTTATGTAAACTTCAGTAAAATAGAGAAGGTTAATTAACTTAAAAATGTTAAACTAATGATTTGAAGCATTTCGATATCGATTGCTAAATGAGTATATACAAGAAAATCGAATTTATGCCTAAATATAAGATAACGGAATTCTTCTAAACGCACTGCCGTTATGCCGTTACGGCTTTATGTAGACTTCAGTAAGATAGAGAGGATTAATTAACTTAAACATGATGAACCAATGATTTGAAGCATTTCTATATCGATTGCTAAATGCGTATATACAACAAAATCGACTTTATACTTAAATATAAGATAAGGGAATTCTTCTAAATGCACTGCCGTTATGCCGCCATGGCTTTATGCCAACTTCAGTTCGTTAAAGAAAGTTTATCAACTTAAATATGTTAAACTAATGAGATGAAGCATCTCGATATCGATTGTTAAATGAAGGTTAATTAAAGGAAGTTAATTAACCTAAATATGTTAGACTAATGATTTGAAGCATTTCGATATCGATTGCTAAATGTGTATATACAAGAAAATCGACCTTATACCTAAATATAAGATTAAGGAATTCTTCTAAATGAACTGTCGTTATGGCGCCATGGCTTTATATCACCTTCAATACGTCAAAGAAGTTTAATTAACTTAAATATGTTAAACTAATGATCTGAAGATTTTCGATATCGATTGCTAAATGTGTAAATCCAAGAAAATCGACTATATGCCTAAATGTAAGATTACAGAATTCTTCTACATGCACTGCCGTTATGGCGCCATGGTTTTATGCCAACTTCCGTTCATTAAAGAAGGTTTATTAACCTAAATATGTTAAACTAATGATTTGAAGCATTTCGATATCGACTGCTAAATGTGTGTACAACAAAATCGCCTTTATACCTAAATATAAGATTACGGAATTCTTCTAAATGCACTGTCGTTATGGCGCCATGGCTTTATATCACCTTCAATACGTCAAAGAAGATTAATTAACTTAAATATGTTAAACTAATGATTTGAAGCATTTTGATATCGTTTGCTAAATGTGTATATACAAGAAAATCGAATTTACCAAATTCTTCCAAATGCACTGCCGTTATGCCGCCATGGCTTTATGCAAACTTCCGTTCATTAAAGAAGTTTTATTAACCTAAATATGTTAAACTAATGATTTGAAGCATTTCGATATCGATTGCTAAGTGTGTATGTACAACAAAATCGACTTTATACCTAAATATAAGATAACGGAATTCATATAAATATACTGCCGTTATGCCGTTATGGCTTTATGTAAACTTCAGCAAGATAAAGAAGTTTAATTAACTTAAATAAGCTAAACCTGTTATTGGAAGCATTTCGATATCGATTGCAAAATGTGTATATACAAGAAAATCCACTTTATGCCTAAATATAAGACTAGGGAATTCTTCCAAATGCACTGGCGTTCTGGCTTTGTGTCAACTTCAGTTCACTAAAGGAGGTTTATTAACTTAAATATGTTAAACCAGTTATCTGAAGCATTTCGATATCGATCGCGAAATGTGTATATACAACAAAATCGATTTTATACCTAAATATAAGATTACGAAATCCTCCCAAATGCACTGTCGTTATGCCGCCATGGCTTTACACCACCTTCAATACGTTAAAGAAGGTTAATTATTTTAAATATGTTAAACTAATGGTTTGAAGCATTTTGATATCGATTGCTAAATGTGTAAATACAAGAAAATCGACTTAATACCTAAATATAAAATTATAACGTTTCGGAATTCTTCTAAATGCACTGCCGTTATGCCGTTAAGGCTTTATATAGACTTCAGTAAGCTAAAAAATGTTGTTAACTTAATATGTTAAACTAATGATTTGAAGCATTTCGATATCGATTGCCAAATATGTATATATACGAAAACCGACATTATAATTAAATATAAGATAAATTTAAGATTACGGAATTCTTCTACATGTACTGCCGTTATGCCGCCATGGCTATATGCCAACTTCAAATCCTTAAAGAAGGTTTATTAACTTGAATATGTTAAACTAATGAGTTGAAGCATCTCGATATCGATTGCTAAATGCGTACATACAACAAAATCGACTAAATACCTAAATATAAGATTACGGAATTTTTCCAAATGCTCTGCCGTTATATCGTTATGGCTTTATGTAAACTTCAGTAAGATAAAGAAGTTAATTAACTTAAATATGTTAAACTAATGATTTGAAGCATTTCGATATCGATTGCTAAATGAGTATATACAAGAAAACCGAATTTATACCTAAATATAAGATAACGGAATTCTTCTACATGCACTGCCGTTATGCCGTTAAGGCGTTTGTAGACTTCAGTAAGATAAAGGGGGTTAATTAACTTAAATATGTTAAACTAATGATTTGAGGCATTTCGATATCGATTGCTAAATGTGTATATACAAGAAAATCGTCTTTATACCTAAATATAAGTTTAAGGAAGTCTTCTAAATGCACTGCCGTTATGCCGCCATGGCTTTACATCAACTTCAATACGCTAAAGAAAGTTAATTAACTTAAATATGTTAGACTAATGATTTGAAGCATTTCGATATCGATTGTTAAATGTGTAAAAACAAGAAAATCGACTTTATGCCTAAATATAAGATTACGGAATTCTTCCAAATGCTCTGCCGTTATATCGTTATGGCTTTATGTAAACTTCAGTAAGATAAAGAAGTAAATTAACTTAAATATGTTAAACTAATGATTTGGAGCATTTTGTTATGGATTGCAAATGTGTATATACAAGAAAATCGACTTTATACCTAAATGTAAGATTACGGAATTCCTCTAAATGCACTGCCGTTATGCCGCCATGGCTTTGTATCAATCTCAATACGTTAAAGAAGGTTAATTAACTTAAATATGTTAAACTAATGATTTGAAGCATTTCTATATCGATTTCTAAATATGCAAATACAAGATAATCGTCTTTATACCTAAATATAAGTTTAAGGAAGTCTTCCAAATGTACTGTCGTTATGCCGCCATGGCTTTGTATCACCTTCAATACGTTAAAGAAGGTTTATTAACTTAGATATGTTAAACTAATGATTTGAAGCATTTCGATATCGATTGCTAAATGAGTATATACAAGAAAATCGCCTTTATACCTAAATACAGGATTACGGAATTCTTCTAAACACACTGCGTTATGCAGTTAAGGTTTTGTAGAATTCAGTAAGATAAAGAGGGTTAATTAACTTAGATATGTTAAACTAATGATTTGAAGCATTTCGATATCGATTGCTAAATGAGTATATTCAAGAAAATCGACTTTATAACTAAATATAAGATTACGGAATTCTTCCAAATGTACTGTCGTTATGCCGCCATGGCTTTGTATCACCTTCAATACGTTAAAGAAGGTTTATTAACTTAAATATGTTAAACTAATGATCTGAAGTATTTCGATATCGATTGTTAAATGAGTATATACAAGAAAATCGCCTTTATACCTTAATATAAGATTACGGAATTCTTCCAAATGTACTGTCGTTATGCCGCCATGGCTTTGTATCACCTTCAATACGTTAAAGAAGGTTTATTAACTTAAGTATGTTAAACTAATGATTTGAAGCATTTCGATATCGATTGCTAAATGAGTATATACAAGAAAATCGCCTTTATACCTAAATATAAGGTTAGGTAATTCTTTTAAATGCACTGCCGTTATGCCGTTAAGGCTTTTGTAGACTTCAGTAAGATAAAAAGGGTTAATTAACTTAAATCTGTTAAACTAATGATTTGAAGCATTTCATTACGTTAAAGAAGGTTTATTCACTTAAATACGTTAATCTAATGATTTGAAGCATTTCGATATCGATTGCTAGATGAGTATATACAAGAAAATCGAATTCATACCTAAATATAAGATTACGTAATTCTTCTAAATGCACTGCCGTTATGCCGTTAAGGCTTTTGAAGACTTCAGTAAGAAAAAGAGGGTTTATTTACTTAAATATGTTAAACTAATGATTGGAAGCATTTCGATATTGATTGCTAAATGTGTATGTACAACAAAATCGACTTTCTACCTAAATATAAGATAACGGAATTCTTATTAATATACTGCGGTTATGCCGTAATGGCTTTATGTAAACTTCAGTAAGATAAAGAAGGTAAATTAACTTAAATATGTTAAACTAATGATTTGAGGCATTTCGATATCGATTGCTAAATGTGTATATACAAGAAAATCGACTTTATGCCTAAATATAAGATTACGGAATTCTTCCAAATGCTCTGCCGTTATATCGTTATGGCTTTATGTAGACTTCAGTAAGATAAAGAAGTAAATTAACTTAAATATGTTAAACTAATGATTTGAAGCATTTCGATATCGATTGCTAAATGAGTATATACAAGAAAACCGAATTTATACCTAAATATAAGATAACGGAATTCTTCTAAACGCACTGCCGTTATGCCGTTAAGGCTTTATGTAGATTTCAGTAAAATAGAGAGGGTTAATTAACTTAAATATGTTAAACTAATGATTTGAAGCATTTCGATATTGATTGCTAAATGAGTATATACAAGAAAACCGAATTTATACCTAAATATAAGATAACGGAATTCTTCTAAACGCACTGCCGTTATGCCGTTAAGGCTTTATGTAGATTTCAGTAAAATAGAGAGGGTTAATTAACTTGAATATGTTAAACTAATGAGTTGAAGCATCTCGATATCGATTGCTAAATGCGTATATACAACAAAATCGACTAAATACCTAAATATAAGATTACGGAATTTTTCCAAATGCTCTGCCGTTATATCGTTATGGCTTTATGTAAACTTCAGTAAGATAAAGAAGTTAATTAACTTAAATATGATAAACTAATGATTTGAAGCATTTCGATATCGATTGCTAAATGAGTATATACATGAAAACCGAATTTATACCTAAATATAAGATAACGGAATTCTTCTAAACGCACTGCCGTTATGCCGTTAAGGCTTTATGTAGATTTCAGTAAAATAGAGAGGGTTAATTAACTTAAATATGTTAAACTAATGATTTAAAGCATTTCGATATCGATTGCTAAATGAGTATATACAAGAAAACCGAATTTATACCTAAATAATATATAACGGAATTCTTCTAAACGCACTGCCGTTATGCCGTTAAGGCTTTATGTAGATTTCAGTAAGATTAAGAAGGTTAATTAACTTAAATATGTTAAACTAATGATTTGAAGCATTTTATTAGCGATTGCTAAATGTGAATTTACAAGAAAATCGTCTTTATACCTTAATATAAGTTAAACGAAGTCTTCCAAATGCACTGCCGTTATGCCGCCATGGCTTTGTATCAACTTCAATACGTTAAAGAAGGTTAATTAACTTAAATATGTTAAACTAATGATTTGAAGCATTTCGATATCGATTGCTAAATGAGTATATACAACAAAATCGACTTTATACCTAAATATAAGATTACGAAATTCTTCCAAATGCACTGCTTTTATACCGTTATGGCTTTATGTAAACTTCAGTAAGATAAAGAAGGTTAATTAACTTAAATATGTTAAACTAATGATTTGAAGCATTTCATTAGCGATTGCTAAAAGCGTATATTCAAAAAAATCGACTTTATACCTAAATATAAGATTACGGAATTCTTCTAAACACACTGCGTTATGCAGTTAAGGTTTTGTAGACTTCAGTAAGATAAAGAGGGTTAATTAACTTAGATATGTTAAACTAATGATTTGAAGCATTTCGGTATCGATTGCTAAATGTGTATATACAAGAAAATAGACTTTATACCTAAATATAAGGTTACGGAATTCTTCCAAATGTACTGTCGTTATGTCGCCATGGCTTATGCCGTTAAGGCTTTTGTAGACTTCAGTAAGATAAAGAGGGTTAATTAACTTAAATCTGTTAAACTAATGATTTGAAGCATTTCATTACGTTAAAGAAGGTTTTTTCACTTAAATACGTTAAACTAATGATTTGAAGCATTTCGATATCGATTGTTAGATGAGTATATACAAGAAAATCGAATTCATACCTAAATATAAGATTACGTAATTCTTCTAAATGCACTGCCGTTATGCCGTTAAGGCCTTTGTAGACTTCAGTAGGGAAAAGAGGGTTTAATAACTTAAATATATTAAACTAATGATCTGAAGCATTTCGATATTGATTGCTAAATGTGTATGTACAACAAAATCGACTTTCTACCTAAATATAAGATAACGGAATTCTTATTAATATACTGCGGTTATGCCGTTATGGCTTTATGTAAACTTCAGTAAGATAAAGAAGGTTAATTAACTTAAATATGTTAAACTAATGATTTGAGGCATTTCGATATCGATTGCTAAATGTGTACATACAAGAAAATCGACTTTATAGCTAAATATAAGATTACGGAATTCTTCTAAACGCACTGCCGTTATTCCGTGAAGGCTTTATGTAGATTTCAGTAAAATAAAGAGGGTTAATTAACTTAAATATGTTAAACTAATGATTTGAAGCATTTCGATATCGATTGCTATATGAGTATATACAAGAAAACCGAATTTATACCTAAATATAAGATAACGGAATTCTTCTAAACGCACTGCCGTTATGCCGTTAAGGCTTTATGTAGATTTCAGTAAGATTAAGAAGGTTAATTAACTTAAATATGTTAAAATAATGATTTGAAGCATTTTCGATATCGATTGCTAAATGAGTATATACAAGAAAATCGTCTTTATACCTAAATATAAGTTTAAGGAAGTCTTCTAAATGCACTGCCGTTATGCCGCCATGGCTTTATATCAACTTCAATATGCTAAAGATGGTTAATTAACTTAAATATGTTAGACTAATGATTTGGAGGATGGGGTCATGTGTAGAAGTTCACGCAAGTGAGGAAAGTTCTCTGATCGCCATTCACTTGGGAGTGGCCAGAAACGATTCTTTTACATATGACTCAAGCAGCTCACGACTTCCGGTCTTTGACCAAGTATCCTCTGGGTAGCCTAAGAACATCCGTTTGAAGGCGAGCTAAAGTGAGAAGGCGAAACACCCCTGCATAGGGTTGTGCGCTGGGTTTGGGACCCGCCACGTAAAAAAAAAACACCCCCCATGAAAGGAAAAAAACAGCCTCGGATGAGAGCCCCCCCTTTTGATTACGACCATGGCAAACGAAATAAGGACTATGATTTGAGGGCATGCACCTGGAATGTCCGGTCCCTTAATTGGGAAGGTGCCGCTGCCCAGCTGGTAGATGTCGTCGTAAAGATAAAGGCTGACATCACCGCCGTCCAAGAAATGCGATGGACGGGACAAGGACAGAGACGAGTAGGTCCTTGTGACATTTACTACAGTGGCCATATAAAGGAGCGCAAGTTTGGTGTTGGATTCGTGGTGGGAGAGAGACTCCGTCGCCGAGTACTATCATTCACTCCGGAGAATGAACGTCTAGCCACAATCCGCATCAAAGCGAGGTTCTTCAACATATCGCTGATTTGCGCCCACGCCCCGACGGAAGAGAAGGACGATGTGACCAAAGATGCTTTTTATGAGTGCTTGGAGCGCACTTATGAGAGATGCCCCCGCCACGATGTCAAAATCGTGCTTGGCGACTTCAATGCCAGGGTGGGCAAAGAAGGTATCTTTGGCACTACGGTCGGTAAATTCAGCCTCCACGCGGAAACATCCCCAAATGGGCTGAGGCTGATCGACTTCGCCGGGGCCCGAAATATGGTTATCTGTAGCACTAGATTCCAGCATAAGAAGATACATCAAGCTACCTGGCTGTCTCCAGATCGAAAAACCACCAACCAGATCGATCATGTTGTGATAGACGGAAGACACGTCTCCAGTGTTTTAGATGTGCGTGCGCTCCGAGGTCCTAACATCGACTCGGACCACTATATTGTTGCAGCCAAAATTCGCACCCGCCTCTGTGCAGCAAAAAACGCAAGCCAACAAACACAAGGATGGTTCGACGTCGAGAAGCTGCAATCACAACAGACAGCCGAACGTTTTTCTACTCGGCTTGCACTCCTGCTCTCTGAGAGCACTCGTCAACAACTCGGTATAAGGGAACTGTGGGACGGCATTTCAAACTCCTTACGTACAGCTGCAACCGAACCATTGGTTTTCGGAAAGTGCAGAAGAACAGCTGGTACGACGAGGAGTGCCGTGTCGCAGCGGAGAGAAAACAGGCTGCCTACCTCGCAACGTTACGATCGACCACAACACGTGCGGGATGGGATAGATACCGAGAGTTGAAGAGGGAAGCGAGACGCATTTGTAGACAGAAAAAAAAGAGGCCGAAATGCGTGAGTACGAAGAGCTTAATAAGCTGGCCGACAGGGGAAATGCTCGAAAATTCTACGAAAAGATGCGGCGGCTTACAGAAGGTTTCAAGACCGGAGCATACTCTTGTAGAACCCCCAAAGGTGATCTAGTTACCGATGCCCAGAGCATACTTAAATTATGGAGGGAACACTTCTCCAGCCTGCTGAATGGCAGTGAACGCACAACACCAGGAGAAAGCGAACCCGATACCCCAATCGATGACGATGGAGCAGACGTTCCATTGCCCGACCATGAAGAAGTTCGAATAGCAATTGCCCGACTGAAAAACAACAAAGCGGCAGGGGCCGATGGATTGCCGGCCGAGCTATTCAAACACGGCGGCGAAGAGCTGATAGGGTGCATGCATCAGCTTCTTTGCAAAATATGGTCGGACGAAAGTATGCCCAACGATTGGAATTTAAGTGTGCTATGCCCAATACACAAAAAAGGAGACCCCACAATCTGCGCCAACTACCGTGGGATTAGCCTCCTCAACATCGCATATAAGGTTCTGTCGAGCGTATTGTGTGAAAGATTAAAGCCCACCGTCAACAAACTGATTGGACCTTATCAGTGTGGCTTTAGACCTGGTAAATCAACAACCGACCAGATATTCACGATGCGCCAAATCTTGGAAAAGACCCGTGAAAGGAGAATCGACACACACCACCTCTTCGTCGATTTCAAAGCTGCTTTCGACAGCACGAAAAGGAGCTGCCTTTATGCCGCGATGTCTGAATTTGGTATCCCCGCAAAACTAATACGGCTGTGTAAACTGACGTTGAGCAACACAAAAAGCTCCGTCAGAATCGGGAAGGACCTCTCCGAGCCGTTCGATACCAAACGAGGTTTCAGACAAGGCGATTCCCTATCGTGCGACTTTTTCAACCTGCTTCTGGAGAAAATAGTTCGAGCTGCAGAACTTAACAGAGAAGGTACCATCTTCTACAAGAGTGTACAACTGCTGGCGTATGCCGATGATATTGATATCATCGGCCTCAACACCCGCGCCGTTAGTTCTGCTTTCTCCAGACTGGACAAGGAAGCAAAAGAAATGGGTCTGGCAGTGAACGAGGGCAAGACGAAATATCTCCTGTCATCAAACAAGCAGTCGTTTGTCACTGTTGACAGTCATAACTTTGAAGTTGTAGATAATTTCGTCTATCTTGGAACCAGTGTAAACACCACCAACAATGTCAGCCTGGAAATCCAACGCAGGATAACTCTTGCCAACAGGTGCTACTTCGGACTGAGTAGGCAATTGAGAAGCAAAGTCCTCTCTCGACAAACAAAAACCAAACTCTATAAGTCTCTCATAATTCCCGTCCTCCTATATGGTGCAGAGGCTTGGACGATGACAACAACCGATGAGTCGACGTTGCGAGTTGTCGAGAGAAAGGTTCTGCGAAAGATTTATGGTCCTTTGCGTGTTGGCCACGGCGAATAGCGCATTCGATGGAACGATGAGCTGTACGAGATATACGACGACATTGACATAGTTCAGCGAATTAAAAGACAGCGGCTACGCTGGCTAGGTCATGTTGTCCGGATGGATGAAAACACTCCAGCTCTGAAAGTATTCGACGCAGTACCCGCCGCGGGAAGCAGAGGAAGAGGAAGACCTTCACTCCGTTGGAAGGACCCAGTAGAGAAGGACCTGGCCTCGCTTGGAATATCCAATTGGCGCCACGTAGCGAGGAGAAGAAACGACTGGCGCGCTGTTGTTGACTCGGCTATAATCGCGTAAGCGGTGTCTACGCCAGTAAAGAAGAAGAAGAATGATTTGAAGCATTTCGATATCGATTGTTAAATGTGTAAAAACAAGAAAATCGACTTTATGCCTAAATATAAGATTACGAAATTCTTCCAAATGCTCTGCCGTTATATGTAAACTTCAGTAAGATAAAGAAGTAAATTAACTTAAATATGTTAAACTAATGATTTGAAGCATTTCGATATCGATTGCTAAATGAGTATATACAAGAAAACCGAATTTATACCTAAATATAAGATAACGGAATCCTTCTAAAAGCACTGCCGTTATGCCGTTAAGGCTTTATGTAGATTTCAGTAAAAAAGAGAGGGTTAATTAACTTGAATATGTTAAACTAATGAGTTGAAGCCTTTCGATATCGATTGCTAAATGCCTATATACAACAAAAACGACTAAATACCTAAATATAAGATTACGGAATTTTTCCAAATGCTCTGCCGATTGCTAAATGAGTATATACAAGAAAACCGAATTTATACCTAAATATAAGATAACGGAATTCTTCTAAACGCACTGCCGTTATGCCGTTAAGGCTTTATGTAGATTTCAGTAAGATTAAGAAGGTTAATTAACTTAAATATGTTAAACTAATGATTTGAAGCATTTTATTAGCGATTGCTAAATGTGTATATACAAGAAAATCGTCTTTATACCTAAATATAACTTTAAAGAAGTCTTCTAAATGCACTGCCGTTATGCCGCCATGGCTTTGTATCAACTTCAATACGTTAAAGAAGGTTAATTAACTTAAATATGTTAAACCAATGATTTGAAGCATTTCGATATCGATTGCTAAATGAGTATATACAACAAAATCGACTTTATACCTAAATATAAGATTACGAAATTCTTCCAAATGCACTGCTTTTATACCGTTATGGCTTTATGTAAACTTCAGTAAGATAAAGAAGGTTAATTAACTTAAATATGTTAAACTAATGATTTGAAGCATTTCATTAGCGATTGCCAAAAGCGTATATTCAAAAAAATCGACTTTATACCTAAATATAATATTACGGAATTCTTCTAAACACACTGCGTTATGCAGTTAAGGTTTTGTAGACTTCAGTAAGATAAAGAGGGTTAATTAACTTAGATATGTTAAACTAATGATTTGAAGCATTTCGATATCGATTGCTAAATGAGTATATTCAAGAAAATCGACTTTATACCTAAAGATAAGATTACGGAATTCTTCCAAATGCTCTGCCGTTATATCGTTATGGCTTTATGTAAACTTCAGTAAGATAAAGAAGTAAATTAACTTAAATATGTTAAACTAATGATTTGGAGCATTTTGTTATGGATTGCAAATGTGTATATACAAGAAAATCGACTTTATACCTAAATGTAAGATTACGGAATTCCTCTAAATGCACTGCCGTTATGCCGCCATGGCTTTGTATCAACTTCAATACGTTAAAGAAGGTTTATTAACTTAAACATGTTAAACTAATGATTTGAAGCATTTCTATATCGATTTCTAAATATGTAAATACAAGATAATCGTCTTTATACCTAAATATAAGTTTAAGGAAGTCTTCTAAATGCACTGCCGTTATGCCGCCATGGCTTTATATCAACTTCAATACGCTAAGGAAGGTTAATTAACTTAAATATGTTAGACTAATGATTTGAAGCATTTCGATATCGATTGTTAAATGTGTAAAAACAGAAAATCGACTTTATGCCTAAATATAAGATTACGGAATTCTTCCAATGCTCTGCCGTTATATCGTTATGGCTTTATGTAAACTTCAGTAAGATAAAGAAGTAAATTAACTTAAATATGTTAAACTAATGATTTGGAGCATTTTGTTATGGATTGCAAATGTGTATATACAAGAAAATCGACTTTATACCTAAATGTAAGATTACGGAATTCCTCTAAATGCACTGCCGTTATGCCGCCATGGCTTTGTATCAACTTCAATACGTTAAAGAAGGTTTATTAACTTAAATATGTTAAACTAATGATTTGAAGCATTTCTATATCGATTTCTAAATATGTAAATACAAGATAATCGTCTTTATACCTAAATATAAGTTTAAGGAAGTCTTCTAAATGCACTGCCGTTATGCCGCCATGGCTTTATATCAACTTCAATACGCTAAGGAAGGTTAATTAACTTAAATATGTTAGACTAATGATTTGAAGCATTTCGATATCGATTGTTAAATGTGTAAAAAAAAGAAAATCGACTTTATGCCTAAATATAAGATTACGGAATTCTTCCAAATGCTCTGCCGATATATCGTTATGGCTTTATGTAAACTTCAGTAAGATAAAGAAGTAAATTAACTTAAATATGTTAAACTAATGATTTGGAGCATTTTGTTATGGATTGCAAATGTGTATATACAAGAAAATCGACTATATACTTAAATGTAAGATTACGGAATTCCTCTAAATGCACTGCCGTTATGCCGCCATGGCTTTCTATCAACTTCAATACGTTAAAGAAGGTTAATTAACTTAAATATGTTAAACTAATGATTTGGAGCATTTTGTTATGGATTGCAAATGTGTATATACAACAAAATCGACTTTGTACCTAAATATAAGATTACGAAATTCTTCCAAATGCACTGCTTTTATACCGTTATGGCTTTATGTAAACTTCAGTAAGATAAAGAAGGTTAATTAACTTAAATATGTTAAACTAATGATTTGAAGCATTTCATTAGCGATTGCTAAAAGCGTATATTCAAAAAAATCGACTTTATACCTAAATATAAGATTACGGAATTCTTCTAAACACACTGCGTTATGCAGTTAAGGTTTTGTAGACTTCAGTAATATAAAGAGTGTTAATTAACTTAGATATGTTAAACTAATGATTTGAAGCATTTCGATATCGATTGCTAAATGAGTATATACAAGAAAATCGACTATATACCTAAATATAAGAATACGGAATTCTTCTTCATGCACTGCCGTTATGCCGCCACGGCTTTATGTTAACTTCAGTGCGCTGCCGTTATGCAGTTAAGGCTTTTGTAGACTTCAGTAAGATAAAGAGGGTTAATTAACTTAAATATGTTAAACTAATGATTTGAAGCATTTCCATATCGATCGCTAAAAGCGTATATTCAAAAAAATCGACTTTATACCTAAATATAAGATTACGGAATTCTTCTAAACACACTGCGTTATGCAGTTAAGGTTTTGTAGACTTCAGTAAGATAAAGAGGGTTAATTAACTTAGATATGTTAAACTAATGATTTGAAGCATTTCGATATCGATTGCTAAATGAGTATATTCTAGAAAATCGACTTTATAACTAAATATAAGATTACGGATTTCTTTCAAATGTACTGTCGTTATGCCGCCATGGCTTTGTATCACCTTCAATACGTTAAAGAAGGTTTATTAACTTAAATATGTTAAACTAATGATCTGAAGCATTTCGATATCGATTGCTAAATGAGTATATACAAGAAAATCGCCTTTGTACCTTAATATAAGATTACGGAATTCTTCCAAATGTACTGTCGTTATGCCGCCATGGCTTTGTATCACCTTCAATACGTTAGAGAAGGTTTATTAACTTAAATATGTTAAACTAATGATTTGAAGCATTTCGGTATCGATTGCTAAATGTGTATACACAAGAAAATAGACTTTATACCTAAATATAAGGTTACGAAATTCTTCCAAATGTACTGTCGTTATGCCGCCATGGCTTATGCCGTTAAGGCTTTTGTAGACTTCAGTAAGAAAAAGAGGGTTAGTTAACTTAAATATGTTAAACTAATGATTTGAAGCATCTCGATATCGATCCTAAATGTGTATATACAACAAAATCGAATCTATACCTAAACATAAGATTACGGAATTCTTCTACATGCACAGCCGTTATGCTGCCATGTCTTTATGTTAACTTCAGTGCGTTAAAGAAGCTTTATTAACTTAAATATGTTAAAATAATGATTTTAAGCATTCTGATATCATTGCTAAATGAGTATATACAAGAAAATCGACCTTATACCTAAATATAAGATTACGTAGTTCTTCTAAATGCACTGCCGTTATGCCGTCAAGGCTTTATGTAGACTTCAGTAAGATAAAGAGGGTTAATTAACTTAAATATGTTAAACTACTGATTTGAAGCATTTCGGTATCGATTGCTAAATGAGTATATACAAGAAAATCGACTTTATACCTAAATATAAGATTACGGAATTCTTCTACATGAACTGCCGTTATAACGCCATGGCTCTGTGTTAACTTCAGTGCGCTTAAGAAGCTTTATTAACTTAAATATGTTATACAAGAAAATCGACTTTATACCTAAATATAAGATTACGGAATTCTTCTACATGAACTGCCGTTATAACGCCATGGCTCTGTGTTAACTTCAGTGCGCTTAAGAAGCTTTATTAACTTAAATATGTTAAACCAGTTATTTGAAGCATTTCGATATCGATTGGTTAATGCATATATACAAGAAAATCGAATTTATACCTAAACATAAGACTACGGAATTCTTCTACATGCACTGCCGTTTTACCGTTATGGCTTTATGCAAACTTCAGTAAGATAAAGAACTTTAATTAGCTTAAATATGTTAAACCAGTTATTTGAAGCATTTCGATATCGATTGGTTAATGCATATATACAAGAAAATCGACTTTATACCTAAATATAAGACTACGGAATTCTTCCAAATGTACTGTCGTTATGCCGCCATGGCTTTATATCAATTTCAATACGTTAAAGAAGGTTTATTTACTTATACATGTTAAAATAATGATTTGAAGCATTTCGATATCGCTTGCTTAATATGTATACACAAGAAAATCGACTTTATACC
>JAPZAG010002507.1:0-16590 GCA_027475135.1 Bactrocera correcta | reverse complement strand
TCGAAATACACCCCCGTTATGCCGGTATGGCTTTATATAAATTTCAGTACGCTAAAGAAGGTTAATTTACTAAAATATGCTAAACTACTGATTTGCAGCATTTCGATATCGATTTCTAAATTTGTATGTACAAGAAAATCGATTTTATACCTAAGTAATAGATTACGGAATTCAACCAAATATACTGCCGTTATGCCGTTATGGCTTTATGTAAACTTCGGTAAGATAAAGAAGGTTAATTAACCTAAATATGCTAAACCAGTTATTTGAAGCTTTTCGATATCGATTGCTAAATGCGAATATAAAAGAAAATCGACTTTATACCTAAATATAAGATTACGGAATTTTTCTAAATGCACATTTGTTAGGCCGCAATGGCTTTATATCATGTTCATTACGTTAAAGAAGGTTAATTAACTTAAATATGTTAAACTAATGATTTGAAGATTTTCGATATCGATTGCTAAATGTGTAAATACAAAAAAAACGACTATATACCTAAATATAAGATTACGGAATTCTTCTACATGCACTGCCGTTATACCGCCATGGCTTTATGCCAACTTCAGTTCGTTAAAGAAGCTTTATTAACTTAAATATGTTAAACTAATGAGTTGAAGAATTCGATATCGCTTGCTAAATGTGTATATACAACAAAATCGACTTTATACCTAAATATAAGATTACGGAATTCTTCCAAATGCACTGCCGTTATGCCGCCATGGCTTTATATCAACTTCAATATGTTAAAGAAGGTTAATTAACTTAAATATGTTAAACTAATGATTTGAAGCATTTCGATATCGATTGCTAAATGAGTATATACAAGAAAATCGGATTTATACCTAAATATAAGATTACGGAATTCTTCTAAATGCACTGCCGTTATGCCGTTAAGGCTTTTGTAGACTTCAGTAAGATAAAGAGGGTTATTTATCCTACATATGTTAAACTTATGATTTGAAGAATTTCGATATCGATTGCTAAATGCGTATATACAACAAATTCGGCTTTATAGCTAAATATAAGATTACGGAATTCTTCGAAATACACTGCCGTTATGCTGTTATGGCTTTATATTAATTTCAGTACGTTAAAGAAGGTTAATTTACTTAAATATGCTAAACTACTGATTTGAAGCATTTCGATATCGATTTCTAAATTTGGATGTACAAGAAAATTGATTTTATACCTAAGTAAAAGATTACGGAATTCACCCAAATATACTGCCGTTATGCCGTTATGGCTTTTTGTAAACTTCGGTAAGATAAAGAAGGTTAATTAACCTAAATATGCCAAACCAGTTATTTGAAGCTTTTCGATATCGATTGCTAAATGCGTATATACAAGAAAATCGACTTTATAACTAAATATAAGATTACGTAATTCTTCTAAATGCACTGTCGTTATGCCGCCATGGCTTTATATTACCTTCATTACGTTAAAGAAGGTTAATTAACTTAAATATGTTAAACTAATTATTTGAAGATTTTCGATATCGATTGCTAAATGTGTAAATAACGGGTGATTTTTTTGAGGTTAGGATTTTCATGCATTAGTATTTGACAGATTACGTGGGATTTCAGACATGGTGTCAAAGAGAAAGATGCTCAGTATGCTTTGACATTTCATCATGAATAGACTTACTAACGAGCAACGCTTGCAAATCATTGAATTTTATTACCGAAATCAGTGTTCGGTTCGAAATGTGTTTTATCGACAAATTTTGTTCAGCGATGAGGCTCATTTCTGGTTGAATGGCTACGTAAATAAGCAAAATTGCCGCATTTGGGGTGAAGAGCAACCAGAAGCCGTTCAAGAACTGCCCATGCATCCCGAAAAATGCACTGTTTGGTGTGGTTTGTACGCTGGTGGAATCATTGGACCGTATTTTTTCAAAGATGCTGTTGGACGCAACGTTACGGTGAATGGCGATCGCTATCGTTCGATGCTAACAAACTTTTTGTTGCCAAAAATGGAAGAACTGAACTTGGTTGACATGTGGTTTCAACAAGATGGCGCTACATGCCACACAGCTCGCGATTCTATTGCCATTTTGAGGGAAAACTTCGGACAACAATTCATCTCAAGAAATGGACCCGTAAGTTGGCCACCAAGATCATGCGATTTAACGCCTTTAGACTATTTTTTGTGGGGCTACGTCAAGTCTAAAGTCTACAGAAATAAGCCAGCAACTATTCCAGCTTTGGAAGACAACATTTCCGAAGAAATTCGGGCTATTCCGGCCGAAATGCTCGAAAAAGTTGCCCAAAATTGGACTTTCCGAATGGACCACCTAAGACGCAGCCGCGGTCAACATTTAAATGAAATTATCTTCAAAAAGTAAATGTCATGAACCAATCTAACGTTTCAAATAAAGAACCGATGAGATTTTGCAAATTTTATGCGTTTTTTTTTTTAAAAAAGTTATCAAGCTCTTAAAAAATCACCCTTTACAAGAAAATCGACTATATACCTAAATATAAGATTACGGAATTCTTCTATATGCACTGTCGTTATGCCGCCATGGCTTTATTACACCTTCATTACGCTAAAGAAGGTTTATTATTTTAAATATGTTAAACTAATGGTTTGAAGCATTTCGATATCGATTGCTAAATGTGTAAATGCAAGAAAATCGACTTTATACCTAAATATAAAATTATAACATTACGTAATTCTTCTAATTGCACTGCCGTTATTCCGCCTCGGCTTTATATCAACTTCAATACGTTAAAGAAGGTTAATTAACTTAAATATGTTAAACTAATGATTTGAAGCATTTCGATATCGCTTGCTAAATGTGTATATACAAGAAAATCGAATTTATACCTAAATATTAGATAACGGGATTCTTCTAAATGCATTGCCGTTATACCGTTAAGGCTTTATGTAGACTTCAGTGAGCTAAAAATGTTTATTAAATTAATATGTTAAACTAATGATTTGAAGCATTTCGATATCGATATCTAAATGTGTATATAAAAGAAAATCGACTTTATACCTAAATAAAAGATCACGGAATTCTTCAAAATGCACTGCCGTAATACCGCCGTGGCTATATGCCAACTTCAGATCGTTAAAGAAGGTTTATTAACTTAAATATGTTAAACTAATTAGTTGAAGCATCTCGATATCTATTGCTAAATGTGTATATACAACTAAATCGACTTTATACCTAATTATAAGATTACGGAATTCTTCTAAATGCACTGCCGTTATGCCGCCATGGCTTTATATCAACTTCAATACGTTAAAGAAGGTTTATAAACTTAAATATGTTAAACTAATGATTTGAAGCATTTCGATATCGCTTGCTAAATGTGTATATACAAGAAAATCGACTTTATACCTAAATATAAGATAACGGAATTCTTCTACATGCACTGCCGTTATACCGCCATGGCTTTATGCCAACTTCAGTTCGTTAAAGAAGCTTTATTAACTTAAATATGTTAAACTAATGAGTTGAAGAATTCGATATCGCTTGCTAAATGTGTATATACAACAAAATCGACTTTATACCTAAATATAAGATTACGGAATTCTTCCAAATGCACTGCCGTTATGCCGCCATGGCTTTATATCAACTTCAATATGTTAAAGAAGGTTAATTAGCTTAAATATGTTAAACTAATGATTTGAAGCATTTCGATATCGCTTGCTAAATGTGTACATACAAGAAAATGGACTTTATACCTAGATATAAGATTACGGAATTCTTCTGCATGCACTGCCGTTATGCCGCCATGGCTTTATATCAACTTCAATACGTTAAAGAAGGTTAATTAACTTAAATATGATAAACTAATGATTTGAAGCATTTCGATATCGCCTGCTAAATGTGTATATACAAAAAAATCGACTTTATACCTAAATATAAGACAACGGAATTCTTCCACATGCACTGCCGTTATGCCGCCATGGCTTTATGCCAACTTCAGTTCGTTAAAGAAGGTTTATTAACTTAAATATTTTAAACTAATGAGTTGAAGCATTTCGATATCGATTGCTAAATGTGTATATACAACAAAATCGACTTTATACCTAAATATAAGATAACGGAATTCTTTTAAATGCACTGCCGTTATGCCGTTAAGACTTCATGTAGAATTCAGTAAGATAGAGAGGGTTAATTAACTTAAATATGTTAAACTAATGATTTAAAGCATTTCGATATCGATTGCTTAATATGTAAATACAAGAAAATCGACTTTATACCTAAATAGAAGATTACGGAATTCTTCCAAATGCACTGCCGTAATACCGCCGTGGCCATATGCCAAATTCAGATCGTTAAAGAAGATTTATTAACTTAAATATGTTAAGCTAATGAGTCGAAGCATCTCGATATCGGTTGCTAAATGTGTATATACAACAAAATCGACTTTATACCTAAATATAAGATTACGGAATTCTTCCCAATGCACTGTTGTTATACCGTTATGGCTTTATGTAAACTTCAGTAAGATAAAGAAGGTTAATTAACTTAAATATGTTAAACTAATGATTTGAAGCATTTCGTTATCGATTGCTAAATGTGTATATAAAAGAAAAACGTTTTTATACATAAATATAAGATTACGGAATTCTTCTCAATGCACTGCCGTTATGCCGCCATGGCTTTATATCAACTTCAATACGTTAAAGAAGGTTAATTAACTTAAATATGTTAAACTAATGATTTGAAGCAATTCGATATCGCTTGCTAAATGTGTATATACAAGAAAATCGAATTTATACCTAAATATAAGATAACGGATTTCTTCTGAATGCACTGCAGTTATACCCTTAAAGCTTTATGTAGACTTCAGTGCATTAAAGAACGTTTATTAACTTAGATATGTTAAACTAATGATTTGAAGCATTTCGATATCGATTGCTAAATGTGTATATACAAGAAAATCGACTTTATACCTAAATATAAGATAACGGAATTCTTCTACATGCACTGCCGTTATGCCGCCATGGATTTATGTCAACTTCAGTTTGTTAAAGAAGGTTTATTAACTAAAATATGTTAAACTAATGAGTTGAAGCATCTCGATATCGCTTGCTAAATGTGTATATACAACAAAATCGACTTTATACCTAAATATAAGAATACGGAATTCTTCTAAATGCACTGCAGTTATACCGCTAAGGCCTTATGAAGACGGCAGTGCGTTAAAGAAGGTTTATTAACTTAAGTATGTTAAACTAATGATTTGAAGCATTTCGATATCGATTGCTAAATGTGTATATACAAGAAAATCGACTTTATACCTAAATATAAGATTACGGAATTTTTCTGAATGCACTGTCGTTATGCCGCCATGGCTTTATATCACCTTCATTACGTTAATGAAGGTTAATTAACTTAAATATGTTAAACTAATGATTTGAAGCATTTCGATATCGATTGCTAAATGTGTATATACAAGAAAATCGACTTTATACCTATATATAAGATTACGGAATTCTTCTACATGCACTGCCGTTATGCCGCCATGGCTTTATGTTAACTTCAGTGCGTTAAAGAAGCTTTATTAACTTTAATATATTAAACTAATGATTTGAAGCATTACGGAATTCTTCTAAATGCACTGCAGTTATACGGTTAAGGCTTTATGAAGACTTCATTACGTTAAAGAAGGTTAATTAACTTAAATATGTTAAACTAATGATTTGAAGATTTTCGATATCGATTGCTAAATGTGTAAATACAAGAAAATCGAATATATACCTAAATATAAGAGTGCGGAATTCTGCCACATATACTGCCGTTAAACTTCAGTAAGTTAAAGAAGGTTAATTAACTTAAATATGCTAAACCAGTTATTTGAAGCATTTTGATATCGATTGCAAAATGTGTATATACAAGAAAATCGACTTTATACCTAAATATAAGATTACGGAATTCTTCCACATGTACTGTCGTTATGCCGCCATGGCTTTATATAACCTTCATTACGGTAAAGAAGGTTAATTAACTTAAATATGTTAAACTAATGATTTGAAGCATTTCGATATCGATTGCTAAATGTGTATGTACAACAAAATCGACTTTATACCTAAATATAAGATTGCGGAATTCTGCCACATATACTGCCGTTAAACTTCAGTAAGATAAAGAAGGTTAATTAACTTAAATATGCTAAACCAGTTATTTGAAGCATTTTGATATCGATTGCAAAATGTGTATATACAAGAAAATCGACTTTATACCTAAATATAAGATTACGGAATTCTTCCACATGTACTGTCGTTATGCCGCCATGGCTTTATATCACCTTCAATACGTTAAGGAAGGTTAATTATTTTAAATATGTTAAACTAATGGTTTGAAGAATTTCGATATCGATTGCTAAATGTGTAAATACAAGAAAATCGACTTTATACCTAAATATAAAATTATAACATTACGGAATTCTTCTAAATGCACTGCCGTTATACCGTTAAGGCTTTATGTAGACTTCAGTAAGCTAAAAAATGTTTATTTACTTAATATTTTAAACTAATGATTTGAAGCATTTCGATATCGATAGCTAAATGTGTATATACAAGAAAATCGACTTTATACCTAAATATAAGATTACGGAATTCTTCTACATGCACTGCCGTTATGCCGTCAAGGCTATATGCAAACTTCAGATCGTTAAAGAAGGTTTATTAACTTAAATATGTTAAACTAATGAATTGAGCCATCTCGATATCGATTGATAAATGTGTATATACAACAAAATCGACTTTATTCCTAGATATAAGATTACGGAATTCTTCCATATGCACTGCTGTTATACCGTTATGGCTTTATGTAAACTTCAGTAAGAAAAAGAATAATAATTAACTTAAATATGTTAAACTAATGATTTGAAGCATATCGATATCGATTGCTAAATGTGTATATACAAGAAAATCGAATTTATACCTAAATATAAGATAACGGAATTCTTCTGAATGCACTGCAGTTATACCCTTAATGCTTTATGTAGACTTCAGTGCGTTAAAGAACGTTTATTAACTTAGATATGTTAAACTAATGAGTTGAAGCATTTCGATATCGCTTGCTAAATGTGTATATACAACAAAATCGACTTTATACCTAAATATAAGATAACGGAATTCTTTTAAATGCACTGCCGTTATGCCGTTAAGACTTTATGTAGAATTCAGTAAGATAGAGAGGGTTAATTAACTTAAATATGTTAAACTAATGATTTAAAGCATTTCGGTATCGATTGCTAAATGTGTATATACAAGAAAATCGACTTTATACCTAAATAGAAGATTACGGAATTCTTCCAAATGCACTGCCGTAATACCGCCGTGGCCATATGCCAAATTCAGATCGTTAAAGAAGATTTATTAACTTAAATATGTTAAGCTAATGAGTCGAAGCATCTCGATATCGATTGCTAAATGTGTATATACAACAAAATCGACTTTATACCTAAATATAAGATTACGGAATTCTTCCCAATGCACTGTTGTTATACCGTTATGGCTTTATGTAAACTTCAGTAAGATAAAGAAGGTTAATTAACTTAAATATGTTAAACTAATGATTTGAAGCATTTCGTTATCGATTGCTAAATGTGTATATAAAAGAAAAACGTTTTTATACATAAATATAAGATTACGGAATTCTTCTCAATGCACTGCCGTTATGCCGCCATGGCTTTATATCAACTTCAATACGTTAATGAAGGTTAATTAACTTAAATATGTTAAACTAATGATTTGAAGATTTTCGATATCGATTGCTAAATGTGTATATATAAATCGACTTTATACCTAAATATAAGATTACGGAATTCTTCTAAATGCACTGCCGTTATGCCGCCATGGCTTCATGTTAACTTCAGTGCATTAAAGAAGCTTTATTAGCTTTAATATATTAAACTAATGATTTGAAGCATTTCGATATCGATTGCTAAATGAGTATATACAGGAAAATCGACTTTATACCTAAATATAAGATTACGGAATTCTTCCACATGCACTGCCGTTATGCCGCCATGGCTTTAAGTTAACTTCAGTGCGTTAAAGAAGGTTTATTAACTTAAGTATGTTAAACTAATGATTTGAAGCATTTCGATATCGATTGCTAAATGTGTATATACAAGAAAATCGACTTTATACCTAAATATAAGATTACGGAATTCTTCTGAATGCACTGTCGTTATGCCGCCATGGCTTTATATCACCTTCATTACGTTAATGAAGGTTAATTAACTTAAATATGTTAAACTAATGATTTGAAGATTTTGATATCGATTGCTAAATGTGTATATACAAGAAAATCGACTTTATACCTATATATAAGATTACGGAATTCTTCTACATGCACTGCCGTTATGCCGCCATGGCTATATATCAACTTCAATACGTTAAAGAAGGTTAATTAACTTAAATATGTTAAACTAATGATTTGAAGCAATTCGATATCGCTTGCTAAATGTGTATATACAAGAAAATCGAATTTATACCTAAATATAAGATAACGGATTTCTTCTGAATGCACTGCAGTTATACCCTTAAGGCTTTATGTAGACTTCAGTGCGTTAAAGAACGTTTATTAACTTAGATATGTTAAACTAATGATTTGAAGCATTTCGATATCGATTGCTAAATGTGTATATACAAGAAAATCGACTTTATACCTAAATATAAGATAACGGAGTTCTTCTACATGCACTGCCGTTATGCCGCCATGGATTTATGCCAACTTCAGTTTGTTAAAGAAGGTTTATTAACTCAAATATGTTAAACTAATGAGTTGAAGCATCTCGATATCGCTTGTTAAATGTGTATATACAACAAAATCGACTTTATACCTAAATATAAGAATACGGAATTCTTCCAAATGCACTGCCGTAATACCGCCGTGGCTATATGCCAAATTCAGATCGTTAAAGAAGATTTATTAACTTAAATATGTTAAGCTAATGAGTCGAAGCATCTCGATATCGATTGCTAAATGTGTATATACAAAAAAATCGACTTTATACCTAAATATAAGAATACGGAATTCTTCCAAATGCACTGCCGTAATACCGCCGTGGCTATATGCCAAATTCAGATCGTTAAAGAAGATTTATTAACTTAAATATGTTAAGCTAATGAGTCGAAGCATCTCGGTATCGATTGCTAAATATGTATATACAACAAAATCGACTTTATACCTAAATATAAGATTACGGAATTCTTCCCAATGCACTGTTGTTATACCGTTATGGCTTTATGTAAACTTCAGTAAGATAAAGAAGGTTAATTAACTTAAATATGTTAAACTAATGATTTGAAGCATTTCGTTATCGATTGCAAAATGTGTATAAAAAAGAAAAACGTTTTTATACATAAATATAAGATTACGGAATTCTTCTCAATGCACTGCCGTTATGCCGCCATGGCTTTATATCAACTTCAATACGTTAAAGAAGGTTAATTAACTTAAATATGTTAAACTAATGATTTGAAGCAATTCGATATCGCTTGCTAAATGTGTATATACAAGAAAATCGAATTTATACCTAAATATAAGATAACGGATTTCTTCTGAATGCACTGCAGTTATACCCTTAAGGCTTTATGTAGACTTCAGTGCGTTAAAGAACGTTTATTAACTTAGATATGTTAAACTAATGATTTGAAGCATTTCGATATCGATTGCTAAATGTGTATATACAAGAAAATCGACTTTATACCTAAATATAAGATAACGGAATTCTTCTACATGCACTGCCGTTATGCCGCCATGGATTTATGCCAACTTCAGTTTGTTAAAGAAGGTTTATTAACTAAAATATGTTAAACTAATGAGTTGAAGCATCTCGATATCGCTTGCTAAATGTGTATATACAACAAAATCGACTTTATACCTAAATATAAGAATACGGAATTCTTCTAAATGCACTGCAGTTATACCGCTAAGGCCTTATGAAGACGTCAGTGCGTTAATGAAGGTTAATTAACTTAAATATGTTAAACTAATGATTTGAAGCATTTCGATATCGATTGCTAAATGTGTATGTGGAGATCACCACTCTACACTAGTTATAATAATTACTCCTAATTTTGATTTGTACTGTACATAATATTTATTCGTACTATACTTCTTAAGTTTGCCATTTTATGAAATTTTATCCTTAAACTTAACGAATGTAAGAATGTGAGATCAAAAGCACTAAATTGAAATATAGTTCGTCAGCGACCATCAAAGTGTGAACAACAATTCTTCCTAGTACTGCATCATCGCCAAATTGGTGTCAGAAGAAAAAAATTTTTTTGATATTTTTCTAAACCCCGCGCTTATTCAAAATGGACGAACACCTTCAACCTGTGGAAAGCGAAACCATATCTGGCAGCGATGGAATTCCAGTAGTCCCAGAAGCATTTAGACACTACGGAAGCAGTTGGAGCGCCAATGACATTCAACCTGAAAGTCAAAGTCATACGGTCATACATTTAGAGGCAGCAAGTGAAGCTGCGCGTCAGACGAAGCCAGCGCAGACAGAGGGCAGCGAAGTACCGTATAGGAATTTACATCAGCCGAACATAGTACCGTTTTCACAGCAACGTAAAAATGATGCGATCCCGTTTCCAGATCATCAATGTGTACAGTTTGCACCGCTTCAACGGTATACTGCACCTGAAGCACATGCACGTATTCCGATGCCTCGCATAACACCAAACGATATGGATGCATGGTTCACATCGGTGGACTATTGGTTTAAGGCATGCAACATGAACAGCGACGCTCAACGTTATTACCATGTGATGGCTACTTTAGATCCTCTTACGCTACCAACCATTAGCCAAATCAGTAAAAACGCAGAAAATACGCAACGCATTACCAACTCAGGCATTGGCATGTATGAGTTTCTCAAGACTGAATTTCTCAAATATTTTGGTGAAAGTTATCAACGTAAAATTCAACGATTATTGGAGGGATGGTACTAGGTGATCAACGCCCGAGTCAACTATTTAATGCCATGAGACGAGTGGCAGGAAATTCCTTTTCGGAAGAAACTCTTAGAGCCATGTGGATCCAACGCTTACCGGAATTAATAAGAGCATCCGTAATCGCACGCGAAGGTACGATAGATGTCCAAATTGCAGTTGCCGACGCTATTATGGAAACGTTAACCCAGCGTCAAATTTGTTCATCATCGGATCACGCCGCCAGTACATCGTCTCAGACTCAACAAGACACGATTTTTCAACTATCAAATACGATTAACGAATTGCAACGCAAATTTGATAATATGCGCACACGAGAACGCAGTCGCTCACGCACTAGTCGCAGTTTTCCCTAGACGACATAGTCAATCGAGTGAGCGAAGATCTTCCTCACGCAATACAAAAGAATGTTGGTACCATCAAATTTTTGGGAGACTCCGCCAACCGATGCCGTAGTCCATGTCTACGTCGACAAAGTACCAACACCCAGCATGAATGACTAGAAGTTTCAGTCAGCGATGCTGACGCCAATCACGTCAACGCAGCAGTAAATCAACTTTTCATCAAAGACCAGTCATCAAACGTAAAATATCTCATAGACACTGGTCCCGATTACAGTGTTTTTCCCAAAACAAAAACAATTTTAATTCTCTTCGCCCAACAAACGTCACGTTATACGCAGCCAACGGTACTCCAATAAAAACTTACGGTTTAGTACGCCAACACGTGGATCTTGGTCTTCGTCGCAAATTCATGTGGAACTTTATGGTTGCAGACGTTAATACATCAATCATTGGCAGTGATTTTATTCGTCACTACGACTTGATCATCGATCTAAAACGCAAAAAATTTAATCGACAACAAGACAAATCTCGAAGCGCCTTGCACTATTCACAAAGAGTTGAATATGCAGATAAAAGCTTTCGACATACAGTGTCCATTCGCAAAGTTATTCAAGGAATTTAAGGACCTCACAGAAATGAATCTAGATCGAAAACCAGTAAAGACTGAGGTATGTCACGTAATTGAAACCCAAGGTCAACCCGTTACAGCTCGTGCTCGAAAGCTCGACCACAATAAACTTAAAGCCGCACGAACTGAATTCGAATATCTGATGCAAATAGGCGTGTGTCGCCCTTCGAAGAGCAATTGGGCTAGTCCGCTTCACATGGTCCGCAAAGCAGACGGCAATTGGCGACCATGTGGAGATTACCGTGCGCTCAATAAAATCACCATTCCAGACCGTTATCCTATTCCGTTTTTTCATGACTGCTTAACAATCCTACGAGGAAAAACAGTTTTTGGCAAGATCGATCTACAAAGAGCATTCCATCAAATACCCGTTCGACCGGAAGACATAAAGAAAACAGCCATAATAACACCATTCGGTCTATATGAGTTTACTCATATGACGTTTGGTCTACGAAATGCAGCACAAACTTTTCAACGCCTCATACATGAAGCCTTACGAGGTCTTGACTTCGCCTTTCCTTATGTTGATGACATATGCATAGCTTCAGCAAACATGGAGGAACATGCGAAACATATACGCATGATATTCCAACGACTCCGCGCAACTGGTCTAACAATTAATCCATCGAAATGTGAATTTGGTAAGAAAGAAATAAAATTCTTAGGTCACAGCATTACGCATAAAGGTATTCGCCCCCTACCAGAAAAAGTTGAGGCTATTTTAAAAGTTAAACGACCTACAGTGGCCAACGAATTAAAAAGTTTCCTAGCATCTATCAATTTCTATCGCAAATTTTTACCTAACGCCGCAAAACGTCAAGCCGTTTTACAAAAACTTATCAAAGGAAACAAACGCAATGATAAAACTCGTATCGATTGGACAGATGAAGCAATCAACGCTTTTGAAGATTGTAAACAAAAAATGGCCGATGCAGCTACTTTAGCATACCCTCATGTTGGTGCTCAACTCCGTTTATTCACAGACGCATCCGATGTCGCAGTAGGAGCTGTACTTCACCAATTAGTAAATAACGAACCAGAACCCCTTGGATATTTTTCACGTCGTCTAACGGAAACAGAAAAGCATTACTCAGTTTACGATAGAGAACTTCTTGCAATCTATCTCGCCATAAAACATTTTCAATTCCTAATCGAAGGCAATCAAACATGCATTTATACGGATCATAAGCCATTAATTTATTCTTTTCATAAGCGAAACGACAAAGGTTCACCTCGTCAGATTAGACAACTTGACTATATTAGTCAGTTTTCAACAGACATCCGTCACATTCCGGGTTCAAAAAACCAAACCGCAGATATATTGTCGCGTATCAACACAATAACATCGATCAAATACACTGATATGGCCAACGAACAAAAATCTGACTCAAACATTCAAGCACTTGTTACTGGTAAGATAAAACACTCTTTACAACTTAAACATTTCAGATTGGAAGGCAGCAACGCTACATTACTTTGCGATGTATCAATGAGCCAAGTTAGACCCATCGTACCGCAAACGATTTGTAAGCAGATTCTACACAATGTTCACGACCTCGCTCACGTTGGGGCCAACGCAACTCTAAAGATGATTTCTCAACATTTTGTTTGGGTAAATATGCGAAAGGACTGCAAAGCATTTGTTCGTGCCTGCATCCGTTGCAGTCGCAGCAAAGTTTTACGCCACATCAAGTCTCCATTACAACGTTTAGAAATGCCAGACCAACGCTTTCAAGTTGTTCACGTTGATATAATTGGACCATTACCTCTTAATCAGGGATTCAAATATTGTCTTACACTCATCGATCGCTTTTCGAGATGGCCCGAAGCGATACCTCTTGTCGACATTCAAGCAGAAACAGTATGTAGAGCTTTCTTGAACGAATGGGTTGGACGATATGGCTCACCTCAGAAAATAATCACAGACCAAGGAACTCAATTCGAATCCAAAATGTTTCAAGAAATGTTACTAACATTAGGTACTCAGCGTGAACGTACATCACCGTATCATCCACAAACGAATGGATTGATAGAAAGGTGGCACCGTTCATTCAAAAACGCCATACTAGCCACCGGAAAAGAATCTTGGGTAGATAATTTAGGGCTTACTCTTTTAGGACTACGAAATGCCGTTAAGGAAGACTTAAAGGCTTCCGCAGCCGAAATGTTATTCGGGAAACCCCAACACGATTACCTGGCGAGTTTTTTACTACAAAACCAAATATGCAGCCGAACTCAATTTTTGTTGAAAAATTACGACGTCATCTTTAAAAAAATTTGTCCCGTCGAAACTTCATGGCATTCTCCAAGTACACCATTCGTAAAAAAGAATTTATTTCAATCAACACACGTATATGTACGCAACGATCGAGTAACTCCTTCTATGACACAACCATACGATGGACCCTATAAAGTTATTTCAAAAAAAGACAAAAATTTTACAATCGAAATAAAAGGCAAAAACATCGTTATTTCAATCGACCGCCTCAAGCCAAGTTACAATATAGCAGATGAAGAACCAGCTGTTAATTCTAACCAAACCTCAGACCCTCTAGATGTATTGCAAGTCAATTCACAGAAATCTAGAAGGGGGGTAATGTGGAGATCACCACTCTACACTAGTTATAATAATTACTCCTAATTTTGATTTGTACTGTACATAATATTTATTCGTACTATACTTCTTAAGTTTGCCATTTTTTGTAATTTATCCTTAAACTTAACGAATGTAAGAATGTGAGATCAAAAGCACTAAATTGAAATATAGTTCGTCAGCGACCATCAAAGTGTGAACAACAATTCTTCCTAGTACCGCATCATCGCCAAATGTATATACAAGAAAATCGACTTTATACCTATATATAAGATTACGGAATTCTTCTACATGCACTGCCGTTATGCCGCCATGGCTTTATGTTAACTTCAGTGCGTTAAAGAAGCTTTATTAACTTTAATATATTAAACTAATGATTTGAAGCATTACGGAATTCTTCTAAATGCACTGCAGTTATACGGTTAAGGCTTTATGAAGACTTCATTACGTTAAAGAAGGTAAATTAACTTAAATATGTTAAACTAATGATTTGAAGATTTGCGATATCGATTGCTAAATGTGTAAATACAAGAAAATCGAATATATACCTAAATATAAGATTGCGGAATTCTGCCACATATACTGCCGTTAAACTTCAGTAAGATAAAGAAGGTTAATTAACTTAAATATGCTAAACCAGTTATTTGAAGCATTTTGATATTGATTGCAAAATGTGTATATACAAGAAAATCGACTTTATACCTAAATATAAGATTACGGAATTTTTCGAAATGCATTGTCGTTATGCCGCCATGGCTTTATATAACCTTCATTACGGTAAAGAAGGTTAATTAACTTAAATATGTTAAACTAATGATTTGAAGCATTTCGATATCGATTGCTAAATGTGTATGTACAACAAAATCGACTTTATACCTAAATATAAGATTGCGGAATTCTGCCACATATACTGCCGTTAAACTTCAGTAAGATAAAGAAGGTTAATTAACTTAAATATGCTAAACCAGTTATTTGAAGCATTTTGATATCGATTGCAAAATGTGTATATACAAGAAAATCGACTTTATACCTAAATATAAGATTACGGAATTCTTCCACATGTACTGTCGTTATGCCGCCATGGCTTTATATCACCTTCAATACGTTAAGGAAGGTTAATTATTTTAAATATGTTAAACTAATGGTTTGAAGAATTTCGATATCGATTGCTAAATGTGTAAATACAAGAAAATCGACTTTATACCTAAATATAAAATTATAACATTACGGAATTCTTCTAAATGCACTGCCGTTATACCGTTAAGGTTTTATGTAGACTTCAGTAAGCTAAAAAATGTTTATTTACTTAATATTTTAAACTAATGATTTGAAGCATTTCGATATCGATAGCTAAATGTGTATATACAAGAAAATCGACTTTATACCTAAATATAAGATTACGGAATTCTTCTACATGCACTGCCGTTATGCCGTCAAGGCTATATGCAAACTTCAGATCGTTAAAGAAGGTTTATTAACTTAAATATGTTAAACTAATGAATTGAGCCATCTCGATATCGATTGATAAATGTGTATATACAACAAAATCGACTTTATTCCTAGATATAAGATTACGGAATTCTTCCATATGCACTGCTGTTATACCGTTATGGCTTTATGTAAACTTCAGTAAGAAAAAGAATAATAATTAACTTAAATATGTTAAACTAATGATTTGAAGCATATCGATATCGATTGCTAAATGTGTATATACAAGAAAATCGAATTTATACCTAAATATAAGATAACGGAGTTCTTCTGAATGCACTGCAGTTATACCCTTAAGGCTTTATGTAGACTTCAGTGCGTTAAAGAACGTTTATTAACTTAGATATGTTAAACTAATGTTTTGAGGCATTTCGATATCGATTGCTAAATGTGTATATACAAGAAAATCGACTTTATACCTAAATATAAGATAACGGAATTCTTTTAAATGCACTGCCGTTATGCCGTTAAGGCTTTATGTAGAATTCAGTAAGATAGAGAGGGTTAATTAACTTAAATATGTTAAACTAATGATTTAAAGCATTTCGATATCGATTGCTTAATATGTAAATGCAAGAAAATCGACTTTATAC